>CM034156.1:146141058-146154101 GCA_019776745.2 Taxus chinensis | reverse complement strand
TGATACAATAATATCGAAAGACCCAGAAGTGGACGGGTTATCATCACTTGAGATCCTAGTTTTATCAATTTTAGGGGAAAAAGAAGTAACTTTAGTAGTAGGATTGACAGGACTCACCTTTGGTGTAGATGAAATGGGGATAGGGGATCCTCTTTTTGCAATTACAGGGATAGTTGTCAGCTGCTACTTAGATTTCTTGGTGGGCTGCATCACTTTCTCCCTCTGATTTGTCTGTTCTCGAGTCATGACAACGTATGATTCGCTATTCATGTCTGCTAATACTTCGTCATAATCATCTCCTTCATCAATGCCTTTAGTGGTGAAGAAATTAACTCGAGATCCCTCAAGTTCATCTGTTTCATCATCAACCTCTTCAACAAATTCCTCACAATCTTCATTAACCTCCTCATCCTCTGGTTCTTCAAATTCACAGGTTGCATTGACAAGAACTTTAATAGGAGGTCCTTCAAGTGCTAGCCTTGTTTGAGAAGCAGGAAAATGACTTCTGGGCTGAAAATTCCTTCTTGGGATGTCTGCATATGGAGTATGCTGAGCCAATTGTTTCTTAATGGCGATGAGATCATTTGCAAGTTTTTGTACCAATGGATCAGTATTAGGTCCAGGAGTGGAAGAGGAGGAAGAAGAAGACTTAGATTTGGAAGGGTCTCTCCTCAACTTCCCTGACATGATTAAATCATCTTCAACACTAACAGCAAGAGTTTGATCCTCAGCCAATGTTGCGAGATTAGCCCTTCTTAGTGCATAACTAACTTCAGGTAATTGAGCATTTAGGAAGAAGCATTTTTGGATTTGGTCTACAGGTTGAGTATTTGGTGGAATTTTGTTAATCAACCTATTGAATCGAGCCACAAATTCTCTCATGGGCTCTTGTGATTCCTTCTTTATTTGAGAAATTTGGGCTAGCAAAGCATGCACGTCTTCCGCCAGTTTGAAATGGTTTTCAAACCTAGTTCTCATTGTGTTCTAGCTAGTGATAGCTCTGGCTGGAAGGTGATAGAACCAATCAACAACATTATCTTGTAAAGTCTCAAAAAAATCCTTACGGAGAAGTCTTCATGTTCAACTCCCAGAACTCTGCATACAACTATGAAGGCTGCGATATGTTCATCAGGATGTACTTTACCATTACCATTGAATTTAGGAAAGTTCTTCCAGTTACCTTTGGGTAACTCATGCAAAGGCTAAGGAAGGGCAAGATGCCCAACACGATGGCTCCAAGGCAATGGTACCACCATTCTTGGAAAAATGGCTTGAAGAGGAACTGAAACACCAGCAAGAATCAGAGCTCAAAGATTAGGACTGATTTGTTCTAAAGGAATACAACCCGTAGGGATTCTATTTTTGACAGGAGGAGTGCTTGTTGAACGAGCCTCTCTATTTCTTCTTGTTGAAGGGAGAGGAAAACCCTGCTGTTCCAAAAGCTGAAACTGAGAATATTCAATACCAAGGGCCCTTCTCCCTCGAGTAAAATGTGGAGTCACCAGATCAAAAGATGATCGATAAATGTTTATATAACTGGAATATGATTCCCTAGCGGAGTCGCTAAAAACTGTTGGTCATCAAATAGGACTTCAAGAAGAGCAACATTCAAGGGACAAGAAGTCCCTCCTCTTTAATGGCAAAGGTTCCCTTATTTAGAAACGAACCTATTTACACATATACAAAGCATGATTTTCTTGTGGAACTTGGATATTATGAAAGTGTTTTCTATAAGGATTATCAACCACAAAAGGACTAAGGAATGAAAATGTGAGAATGAGTAGAAAGGTACCATTCAGAATTATAGATGACAGAGTAATTCCTTATGCATGAGGGTACAGTGAATTGGAATAAGATCATTTGTATCACATTAATAAGATGGAATTTGAAAAGACACAAAGTTCTATAAATAACATCTGTGAGAATACAAAGCTTCTCAGCATAATACAGATAAATGATCTAATAAGATTAAAAGAATAGCTTAGGAATAAAGGAACACCAGATAGCCAAAGACATGAAAAGTCGTTCCTTCTGTATTGATTTCTTCAAGATTTATTTACACTTTCAGAAATAAGCCAAGTTCTTCCTTCTTTCAAAATGGCGAGGAGAGGCCATTATATAGTTTACAAATCAGTTACACTCGGTAACTACTTCTTTTAACTAAAGATTCGTTAAAGGGTTGCTAATCGCAATACCCCAACTAATTACAACAAATCTGAGAGAAAGAAGGGGAAGAGAAGAGAAGAATTAGGAGAAGAAGATAGGTGCTTATGACTGGGAGATAAACTATAGCATAGTCCATTTCTAGAATCCTTAGTGCAGTGCCAATGGCGGTGCGTCAAGTTTGGCGATGAGCTCCCCGTGCACGTTTGTCAACTCACTCGAATCAGGGTTGAAATGAGCCCCGCATGAGAGCACTGTGTCTACACATTGCACCGAGATAGGGAAACCACCAGCGAAATCCAGACCACTGTCATGAATCATCTGTGCCATCGGTGAAGGGTTCACGTCTGTCATCCTTGTCCAAAAATCCCCAAAAGTCAAGGTGGTGATCTTCACTATCCCTGATATCGGGAACGGCAGACTCGAGTGGTGAAATTTGTTCCTACCCCTGGAATTTGATCTTCATGTTGATAGTAACTCGGAGAGCAAAGCTGCTAGCTGGACTTGCGATGGAATTTCAGGGGGAATGGATATGCACGTAGAAATTTTGGTCGCAAGGGTTCGAGCAATAAATAGCATGAAAGCAGTGTGTAAAAATGCATAGGGAGAAGCTCGTTATATAGCCGTTTAGGAGAGAGAATGACAATAAATGCGCATTAAATTCACATCTACCAAGTTGAAAAGAAATATATTCAGGTAGAGCGGGAAAAATTAGCACGAATGACACTTAGTTCATTTGGGACACGAGGGACACGAAAGCGTGAAGTACACAATTCAGCCGATTCGGGTGATGCGGGGAACAAGATGCACAAATGTTCTTGGGAAATGCGGGATGAAAGTACGTGGAATACGTGACTCGGTTGAATCGGACGAAATGGGAACGGTGGGTCTAGGTGAATTTGGGACACGCGGGACAAAAAGTTCCGACGGGCCCAAAAAGAACGAATTTTGGGTAAACCGGCTGATCGGGGAACAGAGAACCCGAAAGAACCTAGGACACACGGGAAGAAAGTACCGACGTGGAACAGAACAGACTTCGGGTAAATCAAACGAAAAGGGAACAGACGGGTCCAGGTGAAATTGGGACATGCGGGAACAAAAATGTCTGACAGGCCCGAAAATCGCACAAAATGACCCAAAAAAACGTAGATTTTTTCCAATTTCTCGACTTTTCACATTACCAGGATAACAGAGAAGACACTTAACCTCAAAATTTGTAATTTTTAACTTCGTAAAAGAAGGGGAATTTTGAGTGAACAATAGCTGGAAACAGATCAAGTAAATGAGGATGACTTGGCAATTGATTTGTAATTGTTTTTATTATTATCATTCAAATGAGGAAGGATTTAAACAAACTCGGGAGCTCCAAGATTTTTTTTAGAAGAATACTCTATTTACAAACCATTGATGCCATAAGTTGCAAATATGTAAACCAATACTTTTGTTGATCATTTCACTTTGTGTATGACAATATGGATGGTTGGTAAGAAAACGCTTTACAAAATATTTCATATGGACTTCTTAATCACCTAGGAATTGATATTTTTTGAGTTACTGCCCACTGTAAGGATAGTCTCAGAGAAGAACCTATAGCATATTATTTGAGGTACTAATAACTCTTACTCAAGCAAAGTGCATGATCTGGGCAAGAATCCGAGATCAAAGAGAAGTTGTTAAACTTGACACATGTCAAGAGAAGATGATTTGTTAGATTTCATTTAATCCTTACAATATTTCAGTGACACAAAGTGGAGGAAATCCCTGAATTTGGCTTTGATATTCCCTTGGAAGGCCTTAAATTACCCTAATTTGGAATGCAGCAAATAGTCCTATCAGCAACTTGAGCCAATCTATCCTCAGTCAGATTTGACATAAAAAAACCTCTTTGTCATCATAACTAGTAAGAATCATACTGAAACAGGTATCTTCAATGGAAAACGTTTCAAGCTTTAGAATTGCAAGGCTTAAAGCTCCATTGTTATTGGCAATTGAGCTTCTACTCCATATACTACGGGCTTGGTGAGAAACCCTCTAAGGGCTCTCTGTGAGGAAATGTAGTTCCTAGGACTCTAAGCATCTTAATAGAGCATCATAGAATTTCTATAAAAAGCCAGTCTACGTTCACTCTTCCTTTAATAATTATCAAATAATATTATGGCAAGACAAGATTATAATTTGTTGATAATTTGCTTGTCCAGTTCCCTCACAATAAAAATTTGAGGAGTGAGCCTATTTGAGAGATTGCCATACTCCAAATTTGCATAATTCCATGATGTCACTTTGGAGAAAATATTTGAGGCATTAAACTGTGACAAAATTGTTTAAAAAGGCACAGGCTATTTGAAACTTCATCACAGATAATTTTCTTTCCCAAAACTGGGTACTACTTCAAAAGGTATGTACTCTTTACTTAGAAGTAATGGCTTGTGACCCATTTGGTAAAAGATATCATTTGATAGGGCTACTTAGAGAAGTGTTAGGCCTAGAAGACCAGATAATCGATAGAATGACACTTGCATTAAGAGTTGTGTCAAGATATTTAACCCACACCTCAAGGATCATAATGGGTACTCATAAACATATTTAGTTTATTTTGGTTACTAGTAGTTTTCTCCACCACCAACTCACCAAAGACCTTGTTCTTAAGAAGCTTGAAGGGCAGTTTTAGCAAAAGGAAGAAAATTTTATCATTTCTTGTGATTTAATATAATCTAATTATTTTTTGGCATGATAAGAGGTTACAAAACATATTTTAAGATTTTTATAAAACCGTTTTTTAGCATTTAGGGCCAAAATTGCATGTTTAAAGGATTCTTGAGTTAAGAAGATAAATAAATTTTACAAGTTTAAGGGACTGATTTGAGTTGGTTTAACCATCTAAATTGTTTGAATGTATATGTGAGTGATAATATCTACATAATTTGGTATCAGATAAGAGGATAAAGAGATAGATCAACAGGAAAGAAAGAAAGAGAATAGAAACAAGTAGTGAAAAAGGGATTTGTAATAAGAAGAGAAAATCATTACAATTCTAGCAAAAAAGAGTGATAAGAGGAGGTCAGAGAGAGAAGCCTATGGATAATGAATGGGTTTTTATTTGATAAATATACATGACATGTTAGGAGCATTATAATTTTTTTGAGAGAAGAGGAAAGGTTTTGGATGAAGAAAGTGATAAAGAAGAAAAAGAAAAGGAGGTGGTAATAGAAACAACACCAAAGGAAGAAGAACCAGAGGTGAGAATCCTAAAAGCATTCATGGGAGCATGTATTAAAGCAAATATGAAGGTACAAAAACTATGGTGGAACTTTCATCTAGAGGATTTGATAGATTGGATTGCTAAAATGGATAAATATTTTGATTTCGAGGGGCATCGATGAGGATAAGAAAGTGAAGTTTTCTTGTACCAAACTTATAGGGCATGTTGTTATTTGGTGGGATTTTGTGCAAGAAGAAAGTGTGAGCAGGAGAAAGGAAAAAATCAGGTCATGGGATAAAATGGTTGTTAAACTAAAAGTTAAGTTTATTCCTTCAAACTATCAAACTAGTTTGTTTTAAGAACTCACAAAATTTGGGAAAAAGGGAAATGAGTGTAGCTGATTACATTGAAGATTTTATAAGCTAGAAATGAGATCAAGCAATAGAGTAGATGATGTTGAATAGGTAGATAAATATGTAAATGGATTAAGGCTTAACATACATGATGAAATCAGTTTGTTTTACCTTGAGAAAAGTGGAAGAGGCATGCCAAGCAGGCATGAAAGAAGAAGAGAAATTGTTTAGAAAACAAACATAATACTTCATAGGTAGAGGAATATGAATAAGAGATAGAGGACAATAGTCAAACAGAGAGAAAAAAAACAACAAAATTATGAGGAAGAGGCAAGTAGCTCACAGAAACAAAGTACTACAAGAGGTGGATATGCTAGAGGTGGTTATTCATACATGGGAATAGGTGGTTTTGGAAGAGGAAAAGGTGATTTCACATGTAGATGTTTTAAATGCAAACAAGTTTTCTAGTCGTAGGTATTTTTAGTGTCTAGAGAATCATCAATAAGTTAATAGTAGAGTGAGTGAATCTAGAAATAAAATTGCACGCACTGATGAAGAAGAAAGTGTAGTATCACCATCACTTGTGGAATAATCAAAGATAGGAGAATACTTGATGATGAAGAGATTATTTATATATGCAAGCATGAAATGTGAAGAACCAACCCAAAGAAGAACTTTATTTAGGAGCATGTGTATAACAAGAGGTAAGTGTTGTAAACTTATCATTTATAAACGTAGCATAGATAATCTAGTTTCATCTGAAATGGTTGAAAAGTTGAAATTGAGAAAAATGAAGCATCCTAATCCATAGAAGGTCTATTGGGTTTAAATAAAACCATCAAGTGATGGTTAGTGGGAAATGTTTAGTCAATTTTCATATTGGTAGATATTAGGATGAATTTCACTGTGATGTGTTTTCCTATGGATGTTTTGTCATATTTTGTTAGGAAAGCCACAACAATTAGACAAAACGGCCATTAATGATGGATGAGCTAACAACTATACCTTTTTGAAGAATGGAGTCAAAAACACCTTGAATCCACTCAAAGACATCCAAACATGAAATGAAAACCATCCAAAAGTGATGTTAATGGGTATGAAAACATTCTTTCAGCAAAGGAATGAAGATGGTTGGGAAATTATAAAGGGTACAACTAGTAGAGAATTTAGAATGATGGAAATTATAGTTGGTATAGTCAAGAAGATGTGGAAGTGGCTGAATTGAGAGAAATAATATCAATATAACTTGCAAAGGAGAGTGAGCAAGGAGGATGAGGTAACAAGATCTGCATATTACATTGAGGAGAAAATACATTGGTGAGCTATTAGGAGTAAAAAAAACAAGAATAATAGTGAATTAGAGCATGATGAAGCATGGAAGAAATCAAAATTTGAAGGAAGTGAAAACAATCATGAAAAATGCATCAAAATAGTTCAAAAAGACAAAAGGTTGCAAAATCAAGAAGGAAGCAAACATGAGAAGCAAGTGATGATAAAAAATGATGATGTAAGTTAGATTTTTCAATCTAACATTTCTCTAAATGTTGTGTATACATGTTTTATAGTTGAAATAGTGAAAGAACAGTAAAATGAAAGAGATAATTTCAAGAATAATCTACTATTTTCTAGTCTTGAGGATGAGATGAACTAAGAAAGGTAAAATAAATATGTAAAGGATAGTTTAATAGTCAAGAATCATGAAAGGTCATCTCATATGAACTTGGATCAGATGTATAATCTCAGGCACAAGGTGGAGAAGACAACATACAATCCTAAAACAATCATCTTTCTCAAGAATATGGTTATTTCAAAGGATAAAAGGCTTGTGAGAAATATGAAACAACTGATGAAGATAAACCAAGCATGGTCTATAGTAAAATTCCACCTTCAAAAACTCAAACTAGAAGAAAAGGAAGAAGGAGAAGCTAAGTTTGTAGTTAAATAAGTTCATGGGGAAGCATTCTCTTTCCCTTAGGAGTATGATGTGGTAACATCACTCCTAAGTTCAATCTAGGCATGTCATGAAAATTTTTGGCTTGTTAGAGTCTTTAGAAGTCCCTAGAAGTCATTTCATGTTGGTGTAATGAGCTCAAGAAATAAAAAATTCAAATTATGGAGTTTCCCTCCATTTTGAGCAATTTAAAAATTTTAACTAGTTTTGATCCAATTTTGGCTTGGTTGTATGGTGTAGGTAGCTAAAGGGCCTAAATAGGTTATTTAGGGGTTTTTAATCATAATGTAATCTTGGAGTCTCATCATGATGTTATATTGGGTCATATAACTCCTAGATCTTGTTTTAAGCTCATTTACTTGAAGTGTAACCTCCATGCAACCTTGATCTTGTGACCCTAGAGGTCAGATATGGAAGAAACTCAAGCGAAGGAGGTATAAAGGTGAATTTGTAACTATTTTTTATATTATCATTTGAATGAGATGGATGACAAGAGCTCCAAGAACATTGGTGAAAGAAACTTTGTTTGCAAACAGTTGTTTTAGTAGTTTCAAGTTATAACAGTGCATTTGTGAGCATTCAATTCCTCATACTCATTGGAAAAGTGCATACATGGTTGGTATGTGGTCATCCTTATTTGTTTTATATATTTGGAGAAATATTTTAACTATTGTATTATTTATTTGCTTTAGAACAACCTCATATAACCTGTAACAGGTTACTTCTTTTAGTATAGTCAAGACAAGGCAAGTTGAGCCAAGATTTGGTAAGGAAAACTTGAAGTTGGTAAGTGTGAATAAATTTATGATGCATCTCATACTTTGAAAACCTTTAGGGATCTTTGCTAAGGAAGAAAACGGACGTCAATCAGTTGGATCATTGTAGGAAGCACATGGAGCCCTTATTTCACAGAGTAGTTTATGAAGAAACTTAGCTTGAATGTTTGAACCGAGGAAGAAAATAACCTACTGTTAGAAAAATAAGGTTCGTAAGATGGAAACCAACCTGTAATGAAATTTTTAGCCTTTGGAGATAGTTATATTTGGTTTTATGACATTTTCCCTCCTCTCGGGCCTTTAGCAAACCCTCTTAGGGTTTGATGAGAGAGAGATTTGAAGGCTTAAAACTCATTTTTAAAAGATGAAATTTCAATGAGATATTCTTCATAGGTTCCTCATCAATAATTGAAGATAATTTTGTATTGATAAGTCCTCAGTTGAGAGAAAAATCTGACAGTCTAGGTACAGTCATGTACATGCACATTAGAGACCTAATTTGAGGTCTAGATCAATGATTTTAAGGCATTATTTGCAAAGGAAGCTCTTGTGAATTTTTGTACACAAAATATAGGCCAAAATGGGTAGTCAAAAATGTTAATATCATGTTCGATGAGTCATCGTATCAAAAGATATTCCAAATTTTAACCTCATACAGGGCTACGAGAGGAGGAACTAGGTCTAATAGAGAGAGTGAGAGAAAAAGGCATCTACATTGGGAGTTGAGCCAAAAAATTAATCCATGCCTAGAGGAGCATAATGGGTGCCCAAAAGTGGTTTTAGATTATTTTAGGTGTTTGTGGATTGTTCCAACCACTAACTCACCAAAAGTTGGGGTCTTAAGAAGCTAGAAGGGTAGTTTTTACAAAAAGAGGTCAAATCAACCATTTCTTTTGATTTCTACTAACTTGATGGTTGTGTTAGCATGGTAAGATGATAGTAACATTTCTTAGGCATTGTACAAGTTATTTTAAGCATTTACAGAAAAAAAAAAATTGCATGTTTTGGAGGATTACTAGTCTTGAGAAAGTGTCAAATTGTAAGCCTTAAAGCCTGAATAAATGTTGACTGATCAAACTAACTTGTTTGAGTGAGTGTTTGTGGGTTAAGCTTTGCATAAAATCGTCATGAAACCTTCAGAGATCCCTTGAACATGCCAAGGAGTGGTTTTGGGAAATACCATCAACTTAGAGCATCTTCTAGAGCCTTCTAATCTTTTTGAAAGGATAAGCATGCGAAAAAAATGTTATTTTAGCATATTCTTCATCTCTTTCTCCTCTTCTCTTTTATCTCTTCCTTATGTGACTTATTAAGCTCTACAAAATGACTCTATTAAACCATATGATACAACGTACAAGCCTACAAAATAGAAAATAATTAATGAAGACCTAAAAACAAAATTATTACAACTTTTAGTGCTCATTGGACTGTATATGCTACGAAGGAGACTTCTTACGATCTGCAGGTTTTTGTATTGTTGACCCGTAATGAAGGCTAAATCACCGAGCTGTACACCATATTGAGGATCGAATTTATTGCCAAGAATGTGAAAGGAATTTGTGCTCTGCTCGAGGTGAAATCTCAACAATTCCCGCCTGTTAAGGAATGAAAAAAATTCTGCGCACAAAATTGATGAAAACGTTGAATCGAGTCGTGAACACATGCAATGATATTCACTGTCATCCTGAATGACATGGAAACAAATTCACAGATAGTTGTGTATTGCTTGTAATGTGCATTTCTTTGCCAGGAGAGGAATGTACAGGAAAGACCAGATAATTAATTGCACATAGAATAATATTCTTCACATATATTTCTGCACATACACGTCCAGACATAGGTTCTTTGCTCGAGTCTTTAAATCTATTCTTTTCAATAGAAAATTGGATCTGTTGTGGTTACAACAAACTGTACATTAAAAACCCCACACTCCACACCGATTTCTCTGATTATTGCCACATTAATATTGCATATCCGTCAAAGTCTGTGTTGGGATGTTCTATCTGGAGTATACAAAACGCCCAATACATACCATGCATGCAGCTAACAAACCATGATGTCAAACAATGATACACAACAATGCCACAGATATCCAACTTGTAACTCCACCAAAAAAATTGAATATTAAATGCACAGATCAAAAAAACAACGTTGTGGTTGGAGGAGCCGTCAAATATGAGGGATTTAACAAAGAGTAACAACGGATTTGTAGAATCGGAATTGTGTCCTTCAATAGATCAAAAAACCTCGAACAAATGTGGACGCAGATTTTAGAGCCACCAAGATTGGTATCATCTCACCAAAGGAAATACCGATCTGATGCAAATTTGAAAAGCTAAGAAACAAAATTCCCATTAATAGGGGCACTGCAAAATTAGATGTTTTCCCCTTGCAAGTACACTAAACATCCATTACAGGCACAAAGATAACCTCGCTCTGATACCAAATAATAGCACAGTATCAGATTTACACAATAATAATTCTTAGATTTCTTCTTAATATTCAATATATTTTGATACAGATACATCTGTATATATAGGAAATAGACTTCCTAAATAATAGGAAGTAGCTATAACAACTCTCCAACCAATCTACGTGAGTTGTCCAAACTCACACACTCATATTTGTTATAAGTTGTTTTATTTAACAACTATATAACAAATTACTAACATATTTACTAACATCAAATAACATTATAATTACTTCATGTAATTATAATTTACTAATGGAGCACTAATTAAATATTTCCTAACATAAATAACATACCTTTTGAACATCCATAATACAAAAAAGAAGAAGGGAAGGAAATATAAATATTTCCCATATCACAATGTTCTTATAAGAAATCTCAATACATAGTTGGAAAATGCTTAGTTGATCTTTCATTGATATTACCCTCAAGAACATGTTATAGTTTAATAAAGCAAATGTATAGATCGAGACAAGTCTCTTAGCAAAAAAAAATTAGAAGAGAGTTTTAAAATGTAAACTATTTTTGTTGACATAATAAACATGTCCTTCTTTTGTAAACTATTCCTTGAAAATTTCATGCCACAAAGAAATATTAGGGAGTCCATAATACTCTTAGTTGGGAAATAATTCTAAATTATATATGATAAATTTTAGGTGGCCCCTTGGGACCCACTCCATGGACCGTAGATTTATGATTGATCCAACCACTCTTATATGATTGTTTTTTTTTCAAAACATAAAAAGATAAGAGAGAAATTTAAGTGTAGAAATTTAAAGAACCCAAACACTCTTAAAACATTAATCAAATTTTAGAGCAATAGGCATGGAAATGATTTTTTTTTTCTAGAAGTTTACTACCATATATCAAGAAATATTAGTAGATGTTGTACTTGGTGACCAAAGGATTTTCTTGTTGTGGTTATTACATTTTATAGTGCTCGTCATCGCCTCTTCCCATACAAACAAAAAATAGAGGATAACACTAATTAGCTCGAATGGAATCCTTAAGAAGAAAACAATATAAAGTGAAGATGTCATTATATGTACCCAAAAATTACACATGTGTAACATTGAAACATGATAGATCTCTGATGATGAAAAAACTCATTCCAAGATAAAAATGAGATCCATATCCCTCCCTCCCTCCCTTATATTCCCCTTTTAACTTAATTCAACCTTTTACTTCAAAAACTGGACTTCACTTTTTCTCACAAACTCATTTTCTAGCCTTTTTGCCTTGCATTTTAACGTTGGTTGCGTAACTTCCTTGTTGCTAGAGCAACGGTTGTGCAACCACTACTTTGGTAACAGGGACAATTTTGTCACCATCTGAAGCAAAAATTAAAACACATGTTTTTTAAAGCATGTTTTGATTTTGACGTGATTCCCTCTCGCATCTTTGGGTCGAATTGTCTAAATTTAGGCTTGTTGGATTAGTCTTGAGTTCATCTTCCTTTCTTGATAAATATAGTATGTTGATTTATTCTCCTTAATATAATCTATTTCTTGATTGATATGTGTTCTTGACATCTTATTCTCTAGAAAATTATAAAAAATGGCACTTTTATTCATATCATGGGTTTGGAAATTTGTAATTTTGTGAAGTGTTATGCTACAATATTTTGGAGAGACTCTATGTCGGTGTAGGTGGTATATATATTCACTTATTTAGTGTTATTCCACCTCACTAGGTGAGTCATCTCACTTAGGTGGACATGGATCTAGGTGTCATCTTAGTTATGACAAATTCTCTTATAGAATCTGTCATATGTGTAAGTGTGTCATAGGAGTTACATTCCCATTTGGGAAAGTAACTCCTCTTCTCCATTATGGAGGAATCTTCTCTTACATGGGAGTTAACATTCACTCCTCTATATGTACACCACCTCTTTTGATCTATGATAAGCCAATACAAGCTAAGCTAAGGCTTCCATTCCACTCCACTTTTCGAATCTTGAGCTCTCACATGCATGCACATTGCTTTACAAATCTTGCTTGCTTTAATCTCGTAACTCCTACACTTTGGTGAAGTGCAACTATTCAATGCATGTGAATTCCTTCCAGGTCTTCATCCTACACTCCTTCATGGTATTAGAGTGTGGGGACCGGAATCCGTTGCTCCATCGTTG
>CM034156.1:146034644-146140558 GCA_019776745.2 Taxus chinensis | reverse complement strand
CATGCAACTGTAAAGGTAACCAAGTATGGCCAATCTAGCCCATATCACCAGGAGAAACTTTAGTTCAAATCATGGACAAACTACATATTGGATCACTTTTCCAGCCTATCATAATCACCTTATTATCCGCAACCACGGTAACATGATGCCGAAAGTGGATATGCACAATTTGATGGGTAAGATCCCCTGAATTGGATCATCAATGGATAACTTCTGAGTTACATCAAACAACATCAAGACAAAGGTGACATTGCATCCCTATATCTTAAACCTGACCAATTTTTTGGTATCGTTGGTTATGGGCTCAGGGCAGAAGAATTGTCTAGGTGTCACTTTCACAATTTTTCATTTTACCGAGAGTTGCATATTGCAACTATAGTTTCCAGTGTTTTAGAGAACTACTACTTTAGTCAATTAGCCAGTTCAACAGCACATGATGGATCATTAAAAGATTAATGTTCATCATTCCAAAACTATCTTAAGGGTGGAGTAATATTCCATAAGAGAATCTGAATGACTTGTTTTTTGGGTCTTAAGGACCGACATCGATGCATGAGGTATGGATGTTTTAATCAATCAGTTGTCTAACTCTATATCATGACACGTCGTTGTAGAAGAAAAATTCTTTGTAGTAAGAGGGCCCCTTTCTTAACACTAAGACCATATTATCTCTTCCCTTCATATTGGGCTAGGCAATTAGACTGACTCCTCACAAATGGAGAAAAGAAGCAAAAGGATTATTTTTTAAACTGTGAAGCAAATTGGACCGGGACAAATAAATGTGCTGAATAAAGAAGTTGTTCTATTTGAACGGAGGCAATGAGATTATAGGAAGCTTGAATTATATAGAGGTTGAAAACCAGTAGAAGATGAAGAGAGGATCACCAACCTACACTTTCTTGCCGATGCATTGTTGGTTATTAGTTCTCCTCAACACTCAAGGTTTATTGGCTATCTCAAAAATAGAAGGTTACGGTGTTGATTGACTCGGGAGGTACTCATAACTTCATAAATAGTAAAAAAGTTAGGCTACCCACCTCAATTGGTTTATTTACCCAGCTCCAGAATGCAAGTTAGGTTGCGGATGGTGGGACATCAAGCACAGGAAATTTTTCCTAGGATCCACTTTCCATAGGAAGAGCTACATGTTAACTCACCTATGTTTGGCTATTTCTATGGGAGGGCAGATATTGTTTTGTGGGGTCCCATGGCTAAACAACCTTAGGTCTATTGAATTAATTTCCAAGAATTGTTCATGTGATTTCATTCAGATGAAGGACAATACAATTGAATTGGATGTAGCTAAGTTCTCCCCAGATTATTAGCTCTCATCAGTAATGCTAAGGTTCTTAAACAGAAAAGGAGTGGATGGCTTTATATCAAAGCTATTTTCCATAGAATACAAAAGGATAGAGTCTTCAATGCCACCCGATCTTCAGAGATTGTGGATGCTCACGGCATTATTTTTGATGCAATTCCAAAGGACTACCCACCAGTTTAGGATCATGATCATGCCATTCAGTTTGATTTCAGGGAGCCAAAAACCTAACATCAGACATATAGATACCCATATTCCCCGAAAAGTGAGATCGAGAAAATGGTGGATGGAAATGTTGAAGGCAGGTATCATCATGCATAGCCAGAGTTTGCATATTCTTCACCAGTGGTCAGGTATGTAAAAAGGATGGAAAATGGAGGATGTGTCCAGATTTCCGATAACTCAACAAGTACGACCAGCAAAGATAGTTTTTCCTATTCCAGTAATTGATGCTACTGATGATTTGCTTGGTGTTGTTTATTTCACAAAAATGAGATCTTGTTTGGGGTCCCCCATACAATTAGGATAAAAGAAGGAAGATGTTCATAAAAAAAACAACTTTTAAGGACTCATAGGCCATTATATTTTTGGTAAGCCCTTTTGGTCTTACAAATGTGCCCTCAAAGACCTTTTCCAAGCTGTGAACACTATTTTTAGGCTTTTTTAAGGAAATGTATTAGTTTTCCTTTGATACAATTGATTTACCTAAGACCATGGGAAGAACACTTACAACCATGTAATAACTGTTTGAAGTTTTTGGAGAAACATACTCTGTATGGCAAAGCCATCCAAATTTTCTTTTTTGTGTAAAAGAGGTAGATATTTGGGTCATATTGTATCCCATGAAGCGTCAAGAAGTTGATCCTCATAAGATCAAATCTATGGTGGAATTGCCAAGGCCCAAAATCTCAAAATCCTGAGCGGGTTCCTAGGACTCCAGGGTACTACAGAAGATTTGTGTCTGTGATATGGTGATAGCAACCCCACTCACTGCATTTCTCAAGCGGAATGCCTTCCATTGATAGACTAGCCACTAAATCCTTTTAGCACTGAGGAAGCCATGTGCAGCACCCCAGTTTTGGGCTACTTCCCACCCAACTTCTCAAAACCTTCATTGTTGAATGTGACGCTTTAGGCTCAGGATTGGTATCAGTTTGCTAATGCATGAAGAAACCATTACCATTTGAGAGTTGTTCAATTCCAGGAAAAGATTGCTTCAACCCTTCCTATGCATAAGAAATGATGGCTATTTCTTCATGCAGTCAAGTAATGGAGGCCCTATCTCATGGGTAGACAATTCAAGGTAAAAACTGAGCACGATAGTCTCAAATACTTTTGGAGCAAAGGTTATCATCTGAGGAACAAAAAAAGTGGGTAACAAAAATGTTGGTTATGATTTTGAAATCATATACAAGAAGGGTAAAGAAATGTAGTAGCTGATGCGTTGTCTAGGAGATGGATACATCCGCAGATGCCTTACTATGTGAAAATGTCCATGTTTGACGGCCGATTGGGTGGAGGAAGCAAGATTGGATGGAATTACAAAGATAAGGATCAACAATCTCTAATACAGAATATCAAGCAAGGATCTATGAAATCTAACAAATTTGAGTGGAAAGGTAATGCCCTATGGTACAAGGATAGGTTATACTTGAGTAAAGATTCTAATTTGAAGCATAAGATTCTTGCAGAGTTACATGCCTCACCTGTTGGAGAACACTTTGGGTTTTTGAAGACATATCATAGAATAAAAATAGAATTCTTTTGGGAAGGACTCAAGGGGGATGTACAAAATTTTGTATCAGAGTGTTTAGTGTGCCAACAGAACAAAGGGGAAACAATTAAGACACCAAGTTTGTTGCAACCCTTACCAATTCCTAGCCAGAGATGGGAGGAGGTCTCCATGGATTTCATCACTGGATTGCCTTTTTTAGAGGGTAAGAATGTTATTTTCATGATTGTGGATAGGCTCACAAAATATGCCCATTTTTGTGCCCTATCACATCCATTTGTAGCTAGTACAGTCGCAGCTATTTTTTTGGAGACAGTTCAAAGGCTACATGGAACCCCAAAGATAATTGTGAGTGATCGTGATCCTATTTACACAAGTAATTTTTGGACGGAATTATTTTCATGTTTGGGTACTCAGCTAGCTCACAGTTCATCTTATCATCCTCAAAGTGATGGGAAAATAGAAGTGGTCAACAAATGCTTAGAGGGGTATTTACGTTGTTTTGTATCAAATAAGCAAGAAAGGTGGATTAAATGGCTACCACTTGCAGAATGGTGGTATAACACATCTTTTCATACCTCTTCTCAAATGACCCCATTTTTAGCATTATATGGTTACCATCCACATTATGTCACTTCCTCCTTGAGGGTGCAAACTAAGGTCAGAGATGTTGAGGAACACATTCAACATCAACAACAGGTTTTGGCTAGTTTGAAGGAGAATTTAGCATCAGCACAAAACAGGAAGAAACAACAAGCAGATCAACACCGTAGTGAAAGACATTTTGAAATTGGTGACTGGGTTTTTGTATGTCTCCAGCCTTACAAATAGATGTCCCTAAAGCAACATAAAAAGGAAAACAAACTTGCTCCTAAATATTATGGCCCTTATCAGGTTCTACATAAAATTGGTAGTGTTGCTTATAAACTAGAGTTGCCTCAATCTTCACACATACACCCAGTATTCCATGTTTCATGCCTGAAGAAGGTTAGTGGACAGAAATTTGAAGCCCAGACAGAATTACCAGAATTTGACGAGGAAGGAAGAATCATTTTGGAGCCAGAGAAGATTCTATAAACACGTACTAAGAGGCTGAGAACTAGAGACATTAAGGTATATCTGATCAAGTGGAAGAATCTGAGCATAGAAGTTGCCACCTGGGAGGATGAAGGTTTTCTGCAGCAACATCCAGGATTATTCAACGTTGAGGAAAACATTGGTTTGAAGGGGAAGGGCATGCTATGCCCTTAACCTATTGCTTGTATTAGGATATGAGTATCCGACTTGTCGCTTACCATATCATTTTATTATATCATTTATACTTTCTCATGCTTAATAGGTCTACCTTGATGATGGCCATAGCATATGAATAGTATATATAGGGGATTATAGGTATTATTTCATCGTCATTTGAGCATTTGAGTCTTGTTATATGGTTTGGAGGTTGCCCCCTTGAAGTTACGAAGCTATTATAATTGCATATTGAGATCATTATTCTGAAATATTGTGTTATTTGGTGCTCTACTGTTTCTCTTAATCTAAATTATACAAGTAATTTCATTACAAACATTTAACAATAGCTTTGGATTCACTTGATTCTTCTTTTGAATAGAATTTTCTTTTATTCTTAAAGAATTTCTTGCCATTTTTCTTTTTATATCTAATCTCTATTTTTCTATGTTTGTGATTGTCCTCTTCATGTTCAAACTAAGATTATTTATTTTTATTTAGACATTTAACAACAAAATGACCTACTTGTCCACATGAGAAACATTTGAAAGGGAGTTTACCTTTCTAATTATCTGAACCTCTTTTTAGTCTTCTTACAAACATTATTTCGATCTTTTCATCATCCAACTCATCCTCTAAATCTAATTCTTCTTCTTCTTCTTCTTTCTTAGACTTGGTTTCTTTATTGACCTTAAATTCCACCTCTTTCTTAGCAGTCTTGGATCCAATAGTCCTCATTCTGTATGCTGAAAGAGTGCTCTGTAATTCATCCATTATGAGAGTCTTCATTTCTTTGGATTCTTCTATAGCTAATACCTTTGCATCATACTTGTCAGTCAGAGATCTCAAAGTCTTTTGGACTATCACAGATTCTTTCATTTTATCACCTAAGCCTCTGATCATATTTATGACTTCATTTATAATCTACATGTAGGTCACTATACTCTCATCATCCTTCATCTTCATATTCTTGAACTGAGATATGTAGGTCTGTAACTTTGCTAGCTTGAATTTTTCATCTTCTTCATAAATGCTTTGAATTTTATTCCATATCTCCTTCACGGTTGTATAGTGCATTACCTTTACAAACTCTATTTCAGTCAGGCCACATAGAATGGCATTCATGGCCCTTGAGTTTCACTCATACTATGCTTTGTCTGCCCAAGAATTGATTGGTGTGGCTAGAAGATTGTATCCTTTCTTGATGCATTACTAGATATCAAAACCAAGTGACATCAAATATGATTTCATCTTTATACTCCAAAATTCATAATTTATTCTAGTGAAGAGAGGTTATCTTGACATTGATAAATTGCCTTGTGCTTGATTTTTTGTCATGCTTGTGAAAAGAGGATCTCCTTGAAGATTTTAAGCTTCTATTAAAAGGACTCACTCTGATACCATTTGTTAGATATTATAAGCACTGAGAGGGGGGGTAAATCAGTGTAGATTAAAATGTTCACTTTACTAATATTGATTCAAAATTTCTTAATAAGTGCAACAATATATCATAAGCATTCAAACAAGCACATGTAAGACAGAATAATGTTGAACACAAAATTTATAGTGGGAAACCATTTCGGGAGAAAAACCCACTTGAAACCACAAATTTATTAGGAACACCACTTCCAAAGCTTACAATGGTTTCAGTTGAGCACCCACTCAACCTATGAAGCACCCACTTGTGCTCAAAGGATTTAGTGGCTACGTCTATCTAATGGAAGGCATCCTTCTTTAGCAATGCAGTGAGTGGGGTTGCTATTCTACCATATCCCCGCACAAATCTTCTGTAGTACCCTGTTAGTCCTAGGAACCCGCTCAGATTTTTGAGATTTTTGGGCCTTGGCCATTCCACCATAGCTTTGATCTTCTGAGGATCAACTTTGACGCCTTCATGGGATACAATATGACCCAAATACTCTACCTCTTGTACACAAAAAGAACATTTGGATGGCTTTGCATACAGAGTATGTTTCTCCAAAACTTCCAACACGTTATTTACATGTTGTAAGTGTTCTTCCCATGTCTTACTGTAAATCAATATGTCATCAAAGAAAACTAATACAAATTTCCTTAAAAAAGGCCTAAAAATAGTGTTCATCAAGCTTTGAAAGGTTGAGGGCACATTTGTAAGACCAAAAGGCATTACCAAAAACTCATAATGGCCCTCATGAGTCCTAAAAGTTGTTTTATGAACATCTTCCTCTTTTATCCTAATTTGATGGTACCCCAAACAAAGATCTAATTTTGTGAAATAAACAACACCATGCAATTCATCAAGTAAATCATCAATTACTGGAATAGGAAACTTATCTTTGATGGTGTACTTGTTGAGTTCTCGGTAATCTGGACACATCCTCCATGTTTCATCCTTTTTACATACCATGACCACTGGTGAAGAATATGCACTCTGGCTATGCCTGATGATACCTGCCTTCAACATTTCCTCCACCATTTTCTCGATCTCACTTTTCTGGGAATATGGGTATCTATATGGTCTGATGTTAGGTGTTTGGCTCCCTGAAATCAAATGAATGGCATGATCATGATCCCTAACTGGTGGTAGTCCCTTTGGAATTGCATCAAAAATAAATGCGTGAGCATCCACAATCTTCTGAAGATCGGGTGGCATTGAAGACTCTATATTTTGTACTTCTATGGAAAATAGCTTTGATATAAAGCCATCCACTCCTTTTCTGAGAACCTTCTGCATCTGATGAGAGCTAATAATCTGTGGAGACTTAGCTACCATCCCATTCAATTGTATTGTCCTTCCATCTGAATGAAATCACATGAACAATTCTTGGAAATTCATCTCAATAGTACCTAAGGTTGTTAGCCATTGGACCCCCAAAACAATATCTGCCCCTCCCATAGAAATAGCAAACATAGGTGAGTCTAACATGTAGTCTCCTATGGAAAGCTTGATACTATGGAACTTTCCTGTGCACTTGACTGTCCCACCATCCGCAATCATAACTTGCATTTCTGGAGCTGGGTAAATAAAACAATTGAGGTGGGTAGCTAACTTACTATTTATGAAGTTATGAGTACTCCCCGAGTCAATCAACACCGTCACCTTCTATTTTTTGAGATAGCCAATAACCTTGAGTGTTTGAGGAGAACTAATACCTAACAATGCATGGCAAGAAATTGTAGGTTGGTGATCCTCTACTTCATCTTCTACTGGTTCCTCAACCTCTCCTATAATTTCAGCTTCCTCATCATCCTCATTGCCTCCGTCAATATAGAACAACTTCTTCTCAGCACATTTATGTCCCGGTCCATATTTGCTATCACAGTTAAAACATAATCCTTTTGCTCTCTTTTCTTCCATTTGTTGAGGAGTCAGTCTAATTGGCCTAGCAAATGAAGGGGAAGAGATACTATGGTCTCTAGTGTTAATGAAAGGTGGCCTCCTACTACAAAGAATTTTTTCTTCTACACGACGTGTCATGATAATAGAGTTAGACAACTTGATTGGATTAAACATCCATACCTCATGCTCGATGTGGTCCTTAAGACCCCCAAAAAACAAGTCATTCAGATTCTCTTCTGGAATATTCTCCACCCTTAAGGATAGGTTTTGGAATTGATGCACATAATCTTTTAATGATCCTGTTTGCTGTAACTTTGCTAATTGACTAAAGTAGTTCTCTAAAACACTGGAACTATAGTGCAATTGCAACTCCTCGGTAAAAATTGTCCAAGTGACACCTAGACCATTCTTCTGCCTCTGAGCACATAACCAACGATACCAAACAAATTGGTCAGGTTTAAGATATAGGGATGCCAATGTCACCTTTTGTCTTGATGGTGTTTGATGTAACTCAAAGAAGTTATCCATTTGATTTATCCAATTCAGGGGATCCTTACCATCAAATTTGTGCATATCCACTTTCGGCATCATGTTCCGTGGTTGCGGATAAGTTTGATTATGATAGGACTGGAAAAGTGATCCAATATGGTTAGTTTGTCCATGATTTTGAACTAAAGTTTCTCCTTGGTTGATATGGGCTAGATTTGGGCCATACTGGTTACCCTTTACATGTTGCATGATATCATCCAATCGATGATTGATTTGGGCTACGTCTCCTTTAGAGGCCATCTCAGATTGTACAATTCACAACTCATACTCAAGTTAGCAAACCTTATGATCAACTGAGGTAAACCCTAGTGCTGAGGAATCTATATTTACCCCTTCTGACTCCATCTCTTCAATCACTACCCCATCTTTATCTGGGGTTTTACCCGGAGTAACCGGATTCTTTTTTGCTCTTGTGGAAGGCCCCGCCATGATGTCAAATCTTAGGGTTTAAGGTTTTGATACAATTTCGACTGAACAGGAAAAAACACAGAGAATATACTAATACTATTTTTTTGAGAGATTTCTGAAAATGTAAAGAACTTGAATTTTTTTTACAATTTGCACCCTAGGGAGTGATTTTATGAAAAACCCTAAATTTGTAATAAATTTTGAAAAATAAATTAAAAAAGTCTAAAATTTTCAAGGAACCTTACTTGAAATGCTTCACAACTCTGGTAAAAATATATCCCACCAATTTGCTCTAGTTCACAATATGTGCTAGAAACAAAAAATTAGGGTTTTTGCCCTAATTTTGGCCTAGATCGCAGCTCTGATACCACTTGTAATGAAATTACTTGTATAATTCAGATTAAGAGCAACAGTAGAGCACCAAATAACACAATATTTTAGAATAATGATCTCAATATCAAATTATAATAGCTTCGCCACTTCGAGGGGGCAACCTCCAAACCATATAACAAGACTCAAATGCTCAAATGCTCAAATGATGATGAAATACTACCTATAATCCCCTATATATACTATTCATATGCTATGGCCATCACCAAGGCCGACCAATTAAGCATGAGAAAGTATAAATGATATAATAAAATGATATGGTATGCCACAAGTCAGCTACTCATATCCTAATACAAGCAATAGGTTAAGGGCATAACAGTATTAGCTATAGAAGAATCCAAAGAAATGAAGACTCTCATAATGGATGAATTACAGAGCACTCTTTCAGCATGCAGAATGAGGACTATTGGATCCAAGACTGCCAAGGAAGAGGTGGACTTTAAGGTCAATAAAGAAACCAAGTCTAAGAAAGAAGAAGAAGAAGAATTAGATTTAGAGGATGAGTTTGATGATGAAAAGATTGAAATAATGTTTGTAAGAAGACTAGAAAGAGGTTCTGATAACTAGAAAGGTAAAATCCCTTTCAAATGTTTCTCATGTGGACAAGTAGGTCATTTTGCTGTTAAATGTCCAAATAAAAATAAATAATCTTAGTTTGAACATGAAGAGGACAATCACAAACATAGAAAAATAGAGATTAGATATAAAAAGAAAAATGGAAAGAAGTTCTTTAAGAATAAAAGAAAATTATATTCAAAAGAAGAATCAAGTGAATCCGATTCAAACAACTCAGGTAGTTGTGAAAATGAAAATGATGAAGAACTATCTAAATGTCTGTTTATGGCCATGGATGCGTCTGAGGATTGTAGCTCCAAAGGAAAGAACACAACTGACTTTGAGAAATTTGATGAAGAAGAAGCTGAAGTAAATCTAGAAGTTGAATTAATATGTGCTCTTGAAGAATTGAAATTGTGTAGGAAAAATAATAAAAAATTGAGATGCACGCTAAAATATCATGAAGAGAAAATCCACGTCTTTGAGAAAATACAGACTCTAAGAGAATAAGAAGAGGCCAATGAACTCAAGGAACTTGAAAAATAGCTGTAGAAGATCTCAAACTCTTACAAATCAAATGAGGATGAGTACAAAAAACTCTACTCAGAACTAGAGAGACTAAAAGTTGAGACAGAACAAATGAGCAACAAGCTGGTAATGTATGAAAAGTTAGAGAAGAGTTCAAATGTCGTAACTGGTATACTAAGTGGTCAACATGATACAAATGATAAGTCTGGCATTGGTTTCAAAGAAGACATTAAGGAAAAGAAGCCTACAAAAATTGAAGAAAATAAGACTGCATCAACTTATAACACTTCATCCACAACAAACAAGAATGTTATCAATGCCACGAAGAGAAGGAAAAATGCACCCAAAATTTCCTATGATATGAGGTACACACATTCTTTCTATGGTTACTATTATTCATGTAATCAGTTTGAACATAAGGCTGCTAAGTGTAGAAAGTTCTTTAGAGGCTATAAAAGAAAATTTGGCCCATCTTACACCTGATTGAAGAATTATGACGGTCATCACAATTATCATAAGAAGAGTCATGTAGGTTAAACAAACAAACAAGAACCGCCTAAACAAAAGAAGTGGGTATATGTTGTAAATAAATATGACAACAAGAGAAAAGAGTCTTGCTCAATAGTGCAAACTACATTCAATATACAAAATGAAGATTAAATATGGTATTTGGATAATGGATGCTCCAACCATATTATAGGTGAAAAAAGTAAATTCATTTCTCTGCCAAACAATGCATCAGGTGTTGTGAGATTTGGTGACAACAATTTAGTAAACATAGTTGGAAAAGGAACATTGAGTCTAGATAATGGAAAAACAATTAAAAAAAATGTTTTATATGTTGAAGGCCTCAAACACAACCTGTTGAGTGTAAGTCAAATGTGCAAGAAAGGATATAATGTGATATTCCATGACAAAGGCTGTGAGATTATAAATGGGAAGACATGAAAGAAAGTTACAAAACCCAAAAGGACAAAGAACAACATGTATGTGCTAAATGAAATAAACAATAAAAAATTCTCCACGAGCAAGGTTGATTATAGTTGGCTATGGCATAGGAGGCTTGGGCACATGAGTTTTGAAAATATTGTAATATTAAGTGCTAAAGGATGTGTGAGACATATGCCAAAGATCGTGAAACTAACAGATACACTTTGCAAGGCGTGCTTGCATGGAAAATAGACAAGAAGATCATTCAAATCAAAGGAATACTCTACAACCAAACCTCTAGAGTTGATCCATACAGATCTCTGCGGACCTACTAGAAATAAAGGTATATAAGGTGAGGTATATTTCATGATGCTAAGAGATTATTACTCCAGAATGACATATGTAACTTTTTTAAAGCAAAAGTCATAAGCCTAAGACAGATTCAATAAATTCAAGGCACTAGTGGAGAATGGGAAAAACAAAAGGATCAAATGCCTAAGATCAGACAGATGTGGAGAATTCTGGTCTAATGAGTTTGATGAATTTTGTGAAGAACATGGAATTAGAAGACAATTCTCAGCCTCCAGAACACCTTAGAAAAATGGATTTGTTGAGAGGAAAAACAAGACTGTGCAAGAAATGGTGAGAACTATGCTGAATGAATCCAAAATTCCAGACAAATATTGGAGTGAAGCAGTTTATAATGTAGTCTACATTCTAAACAAAGCCCAATTAATAATCAACAATGACAAGAATCCCTATGAACAATGGAAGAAGAGACCAACCAATGTGAAGCACATAAGAGTATTTGGAAGTAAATGCTACATCAAAAGAGATGAAGACAACTTGGGAAAATTTGACCCTAGTTGTGATGAAGGCATATTCTTGGGTTATTCGGTAGTCAGCGCGGCTTACAAGTGCTACAATAAATGGTTGCAGAATGTTGTTGAAAGCACAAATGTGAAAGTGGATGAGTCTCCCAAGTCCAACACTCAGCAGAGAGACAATCACGAAGAACAAGAAGATGATGAAGATATAAACAATCCACGAGCAAAAGCAGATGAAGATGAAGAAAGACCATACAATAAGGCACCATCCAGATAAGTGAAAAGAGATCATCCAACAAATCGGATCATTGGAAAAAAATAAGGTGACATTCTAGCCAAAAGAAAGCTAAGAGATGAGTAGAATCATGAAGACATAACACTCCTCTCAATGATAGAACCCAAGAATGTTGCAGAAGCAAGCAAAGATCAAAATTGGGTAGACGCAATGAATGAATAACTTGATCATATTGAAAAGAATGAAACCTGGGAGCTCATGCAAAGACCAAAGGATAAAAATGTAATTAGAACAAAGTGTTTTTTCAGAAATAAGTTGAATTAAAAAGGAGAAGTAATAAGAAATAAGGTAAGACTAGTGTGCAAATGGAAGGAATCGAATTTGATGAAACATTTACACCAGTGTAAAGGATGGAAGCAATAAGACTGTTCTTGGATTATGTGTCTTAAAAGAAGATCATAGTGTTCCAAATGGATGTGAAATCATCCTTCCTAAATGGTTTTTTGAATAAAGAGGTATACATTGAAGAAATTGATGGATTTTCATTAACTGAAGATAAATATTATGTGTGTAGGTTGAAAAAGTCATTGTATAGACTCAAATAAGATCCTAGAGCTTGGTACAGTAGATTGGATTCATACCTCATTGAGTAGGGTTTCAAAAAAGTTGTTGCTGACAATAATTTATATGTCAAAGAAGAAGGAGATCATCTGCTCATTTTCATTGTGTACGTGGATGATATCATCTTTGGAGGAGATCATGAAAAAATGAATTATGAGTTTGCTGATATGATGAAAGAGGAGTTTGAAATGTCTATCCTAGGAGATATTTCATTCTTTTTGGGTTTACAAATTAGTCAATTAGATTAAGGTATCTTCATATTCCAAACCAAGTATATCAAGGCAATAGTGAAAAGGTTCAGGATGGAAGAATGCAAACCTATTGGGACACCAATGGAAGTAGGATGAAAACTTAGCAGAGAAGATAACTCTCCAAAAGTAGATAAAACATTATATAGATCTATGATTAGCATTCTACTTTATTCCACTACATCAAGACCAGAAATCATGCAAGTGGTAAGACTTGTTGGAAGATATCAAGAAGACCCAAGGGAAACACACCTCAAGGTGGTCAAGATAATTCTAATATATCTCATGGGAACAATTGAACATGGATTATAATACGCCAAAATAAATGAATTCAACATAAAAGCATACACAAATTTAGATTGGGCAATAAGTATTGATGACAGGAAGAATAAAAGCGACAAAGCATTCTTTGTTGGAAATTGTTTAGTCTCTTAGTTGAACAAGAAGCAATAATCAGTGGCTCTCTCAACATGTGAAATAGATTATATAGCTACCACAATGTTTTGCACTCAAGTTTTATGGATGAAGCAGACATTGGAAGATTACAAGGTAAAATATGATACTCCAATTCCCTTGTTTTGTGATAGCACAAGTGAAATAAGTGTTTGTAAGAAACCTGTGTTCCACTCAAAGAGAAAAAATATTCCAATTAGATATCATTTATTGAGGGGACTAGTGAGTGACAAGAAAATCAGTCTAAAATATGTGAGCATGAAAGAAGAAATTGTAGATACTATGACCAAGCCACTTTTGAGCACTTAAGGAATAAATTGGGGGTCATTCATGATCCCACCAAAAACTAGAAGATGTGCAGAAAAGGAAAGGGATCATACTCATGAATTATCATATCCTAATCAGAGCCAACAATATGTGTGCAAGGGGGAGCTAGTATGCTAGCTTATTTTTAACAATTGGCATCATCAGCTCAGGGGGAACATTGCCGCAGCCACACCAGGTCATATGGATCGGAAGAATGATTCTAAGGGGAGCTTATTGAGGTAAGAAAATTATGTATCTAACTTACTAATATTTTTAAATTCATGTGGTATAGTTGGCCTTTTTTCATTGTTGTCAAAGGGGGAGAGAAAATGGAGAAATCAGAAACCAAATAATCATATAAAAAAGGGGGAAATGTTGTAATTAGAAACTAGTATGTCACATTGAAGGGAGAAGATTTGTAGTAATATAGAACTAGAGGAGAAAATCAATAGAGTGTTTTCAGAAACTAGGTATGCAATTCATTTACCATCAAAAAGTTTGTAGGTTTATGCGGTATTGAAGTGTTGAGGTGTTGCCATCAATGACAAAGGGGGAGATTGTTGGAACTTTGTCATTATCATATATGTTGTCATTGATGTCAATCTACATTGATGGTAAATAGATGGAAAATAAAGTGAATTGGTAAAGTGATCAAACAAGAAAGTTGAAGGTTGATTGGTAGTGTCAACTCATAGAGACTTCAAGATGATGAAAGAGAAGTTCTAAGGGACTTAATCAAATTTTGAGCACGCTGCAGACATAAGGAGATAACCACAAAATTTTTAGGGAGCTACGTAACTCTTTAAAATTCTGCATAACTCTATAAGAAGCCACATAAGCTTAGTGAAGGCCGCAGATAAAGGAATGAAGCTTCCAAAGTGAAAGGAGTCAAAGGACAAGCCACGTGAGAGAAAGATGAAGCTGTGCATGTGAAGGAAGAGCCACAGAAGCAAGGATAGTTTGAAGAAAAAACCGCAAGTAAAAGGAAAAGTCACGAGGAACCAGAAAAGCCGTAAAGGACTGAAGATAACCACATAAAACTATGGAAGATGTAAGGTAAAGGGATATAGTTGCGGACATGGACCAAAGCTGTGTGAAGGAAGCAAACAAGGAGAAATTCCACAAAACATTGAAAAGCCACAAAAATTAGAACAAAGCTGTGGATAACAGAAACTTGTCATGAAAGGAGAAAAGACACAGAATAAAGGATTTAGCCGCAATACAAAGGAAAATGTCAAAGAAGCTTTTATAAGCCATAGATCGAACAAATAAGAACTAGACAGGTCTCGAGGACAATCGATTGAGTTGGAAATGATTAAGAAAGATTTTTTTCTCCAATATCGATGGTGATTTTGAATATTAGATGATTGTAACTAAGTACATGACTTGAGCTCCACAAATAACAATGAAATCTACTATTGCAGCTTCCAAAATTTAATGTTTTTTGGCTAGTTACATTCTCTACGTGTTTCCTAATTTCAAGGTGAAATTAATGCCAAAAAATAAAATGGCTAGCTCATCTTGGTCACGTTGCAAATTCTAAAAAGTTAGGAAATCTATTTTTCACAGTGGATCATTTATAGTGTCTGAATTAATGCATAGACAAATGTGAAATCAATCTAAAAATGGAAGGAAGAAATCTAGAAGTCGACTTCATTTAATGAACTAGATTCTCAAGAGAAAAAGGAGGAGAGGATGCATACCACATTAATTGAAGCAAGGGAATGGATTGATTGTCTATATAGAGGTAACTTGAATCTTATTGAGCCTCTCAAAAAAATAAATGCTATCGAGTTGAGAGAGAGTGACAAAAGTTAAGTTGCTCAAGTAAGAAGACGATGTAATTGAGCTAAGGAAGAGAAACCGAACGAAAGAAGAGGAAGAGAAGAGCAGAAAAATGAAGCCGTGATGAACCAGATGAGAAGAGCATCAATGTGGAAGATTTTTTGAGTAAGATATATCGATTCAGATGAGAAGAAGAGAGTGACATAGAGAACATAAACAAATACAGAAAAGTGATCATGATCTATTGTGGAAGCACTTTTTATAACTAGATGATCAAAACTTGTATGTAAAATAAGTCTGAGTTGTAGCTTAGCATTTTTAGGGAATTGTAGCCTCCTTGTGGCTGGGTGCCTGTAAAATATTAATTGTAGCTAATTAAATTAGTGGTTGGTGCTCCTTGCAAGTTTTTGCTTGATAAAAGTCACTGAGTGGGTGCTTGAAGTTGTGAAGTGGGTGATTTATTGGTTGAGTGGGTGCTCAACCAAAACCATTGTAAGCTTTGGAATTTGTGTTCCTAATAAATCCGTGGTTTCAAGTGGGTTTTTCTCCCGAAAGGGTTTCCCACTATAAATTCTATGTTCAACATTCTTCTGTCTTGCATGTGCTTATTTGAATGTTTATGATATATTGCTACACTTATTAAGAAATTTTGAATCAATATTACTAAAGTGAAAATTTTAATCTGCAATGATTCACCCCCCTCTCAGTGTTTGTGATTTCTAACAATATAATTCTTGGCTAGCTTTGCACCAATGTGGGGTCAGATAAGGTAATTTTTAAATCTTGTATTTTGGGAAGTGTCATTCTCATAAACCACATTTTAGCCCATTCACGGCTAAAACATTCTTTCGAGGGGGCAATATGTATGCACCTAAAATTACACAGGTTCAACATTGAAGCATGAAACGTCTCCGATGATGACCAAAATTTGCTCTAAGATAAAAATGAGATCTAGATTAATTTAATAAAATCAAAATATTAAATCTAATTTCTGTGTCACTATAATAATATACAACATAATACAAATGCTAAGCACTCTAAATATGCAACCATGTAATAACATGGGAGAGATGGGGTACTTATATGATTTTTGATTATCCTAGAACATATATGAACTAGAAAAACTAATGAACATGCTGGGAAGAATGTCAGAAATTCTTGATGTAAATTTTAGGAGTTGTGGACAAAGATGAAAATGGGTGCCTAGGATAGGGTGAGGGAAGCTAGGCACCAGAGACCACTTGTAGGCACTGGAGATTGAGAAAATTCTCAGAATATGCTTTTTCCTATGTTGCTAGGGTTTTCAAACTTTTTCATTGTTGATCACTTGTATGTCACACTTGGATCACCAAGGCACTTGTAATTTACAACACAAACCCTAGCTACCTGCACAAGCTCATAAACACATCAAATTGGAATAAAAATGTAATATGCAAAGTCATACTGACCTCAATAGTCATCTGAAGGATGAACTTATGACCGAGTGCTTCAATACATCTCAGAATCCATATAGTTCTATGTACTTGTGTGTGAAATAGTGTTCTTAAGCTTCCATTGCACTAATGACACTAAGATAGTGGGCTAAAGCTAGAAAAAATGCAAATGTGTGGGATGGAATTCAACACTTACCCTTCCCATGTAGTGTATGTAGAGTAATCAGCCCAAAAATAAATTCTCTTTGATACTATGTAGATTTGCTTTCCATATAGAATTACCTGACCATTTAATAGTATGTATGTTGTGTATATATAGGGATATCTTGTTTTAATTGTGACAATAGTGACATAACTTGCAAAACCTTGGGATAGGAGTAAAAAAACTGAAAATGCCAACCAAAATTGTCAAAAATGTGAAAAAGAAAAGGAGGATAGGAGCGTCCAAGGTGGACTGGATTGCCTGGGCACTAGTGTCTAGATTGGGAGTTGGTGTCCTGGGATAGCTGACAAAAAATGTGAGAAGACTGAAAGATACGGATCCCTATGATCTAACCAGAATTGGGTGTAGAAGTGACAAATGTGGGAAATAGGTAACAAAAACAACCAAAATTTAGTAGATGGACTAAGGATTATGTTACCACTAAATACTCTTTTTACTTAAGATCTATGTATATAACAACATTCTTGGTGGTATAGGAAAATAGTAGTATGTGCATGATTTTGTGTTTACATTTTCCCATCTTTATGCTATTTTAATGAAATTCAAGTAGTGTAAAGGAAATAAAGAACAATACAATGAGAAGTCTGGAGAAGCCCTGTTATAGAAGTATGCACATAATATAAGAGAATATAATGTGGAAAACCATGGATCAACATGTTGATCCATGTCACGTAACTAGTGAAAACGAACCATTGTAAGGAGCACTTGGAGAAATTGATGATTTAATTTGGAGAGAGATTTTTTGAATTGTTTCTGATGGAATTTTGAAGGGGTAGGGGTGATCAATTCCTAACCCGATTTTGTAAAATTTGAACAAGGGAATATTTGGGCATCCTGCCACCAGTGGAAGATTGTTAAGGAGAGAGGTCTAGTTTTACTCTCCATCTATGAATACATCCCCAAAAGGTCCTACCATTGTAGACAGATAACGACCAAACTTAGTTCCATTTTGATCCATGCCGAATAACCCAAATAAGAGCAATATAGGAAAAACAATGATGTCTCATTTCCCCCACTCCCATGAGTGTTTTGATTTTGTATTGGGATAAATGGATTCCATGTTACATCACCTGGAAGTCATATAAAATGTAAAGCGATTCCCGTGTTAGGTCATCTGGGAAAGATAATAAAGCAATATAGCTCCCAAGTTAGGTCATCTAGGAGAGATATTAGATATACTATGTTGTATCGATTGATTGATTTGATTCAAATAGTAAAATATTTTGTTGACATTAGATGTGTGCGGTAGGTTACTCATGGAGATATTTTCACATTTTCCCCCAGATTAGGTCATTAGTGTTGGAATTCAGATAATGGAATAGTTCCGCAGATGTTGGAATTTGAGCACATTATTGACTTTGGGTTTATTTGATACTAAGTGGGACATACTAGATCGTGCCAGCTTGTGATACATAACAAGATTAGGGGAGGTACGCCATAATATGTCTATGGTGAATACCTTGTGTGAGTGGTGGTGTGCAGATACATGTAATTTTTGGTTTCCTACTAGGGAAATGACAGTGACCCTAGAGGATGTGTATCATATATTGTGACTACCGGTTATGGGAGAGAGAGTCCAGGTGATGGATGTAATGGATGCTCAGAGGTAGATGAGAGCAGCTAAGTGATACTTTACATGACATGGGTATAAATGGATACCCATATTAGTCTAGATGCCATATTGAGATCAAGTGTTCCTCGGTTGTGGAAGTTTATTACAATTGTGATTAATTCATCTGTGGCAGTAGAGGGTGGTGGAGTGTGCATCTTGTATAAGATGCATGATATTTGTCAATGTATAGAGGAGCATGAGACTAGATTTGCATGGGCATGGTGTATGTTGGCCCATTTATAAAAATATCTATATAGATTCATGCAAGAGGACCATGGGGGTGGAATTAGAGCTACCACATTGTTACATGTGTGGGATTACGAGCATATTGCGATATTGAGGCCTCTTAATGGGCCATAAGACCATTGGACAAGGTCCAAGATATTTGCAACAAGATGGACAAGGATTCACAATAGGAGACTGAACAGGACCACCTATAGTTTGATGTTTGATATGATGGGTCTTAGTGGCATCATATGGAGTCCATTTAGAGACTATGGAGGGTTATTGGAGGATGGCATAGAGTTTTGGTGCATTTGACACACCATGCGGTTAGAGGACTGATTTCTAGGAGTTACAGAGTTATTATAGGTGAATTGTGTATCAAGGAAGTTTGGTATGGCTCAGAATGTGTCCCTAGAGCCATATATATGGATGAGAGATAGTAGAGCATTGAGGTGGCCAAGAGCAAGGACGGGTCCTGAAGGAGCAAAATTAGTACCTTTTGGTCCAAATGAGGCTGATATGGCTTTAGGGTCTATACAGGTGGATGATGCAGGGTGTACCTAGGCCTATAACGAGTAGTGGGAAACACATTGATGGGTGCTATTATTCCCAGTTGTTGTAGATGTGGTGGGTGGACTACTGGCTGGAGGAATAGAGAGGCAGACACCTGCCCCCGATGGAGATGACCTAACAATGACATTAGTTGAGTGTAAGTTTTTTTCGCTGGTATTTTTTGATTGTTACGAGGTTGTTCTATATTGGTAAACACATGTGATTACTAATGTCATATTTTGTGGTTGTAGGTAATGTTTGTTTATCCTTGATCATTGATTCATTTATCTGCACATTGACATGGAATGTTCTGCCAGATGTGCTCGTAGGAGGTGGCATGCTAGAGCAAGTGGATGTAATTATGAGTGAGTATGCCCATTTTTTTGAGCCAGTAGTGACATCAATAACCACATGTACTATACTATTGAGCGAGCATGATGAGGCTCATGTGGAGACTCAACAAGTGAGGGAGGTTGTAGGGGGAGAAGCCCTTGCTTAGGATGTATTCATGAAATATGCGGAGTTGTAGGATTGATTTGTAGATTAGAAAATTGACGTAGTTATATTATGTTGAAAGGTGGAGAGATATAGGGGTCGCGACCAATGACATATATTGAGCGGTGAAACATATAGTTCTAGATCTCCCATAATTGTATATAGTGATAGTGATGATGATGTATGACATATATGGATGTAGCGATGCATCGGGGTTTTTCCCCTAGCAATTGTATCTTCGTAACTATGATTTTTGACAAGATATATATAGGTGGATAGTTACTATTATTGTGTTGTGTTGATGTTCATTGATATGTGATGCGATGATTGTTGTTCATATGCTAGTTTGTGATGTTTGATTAGCATTACATAAATTCTTATGTTGATTTGAAATGGATGATGATGTAGTAATGTTTGAAAATTGGATTATATGTATGAGTGAATATGGGTATTATGTAATAAATAGTAATAGATGTATGTGATGTTGTGTAACAGATAAAATAAATGAGCCATGATATAGTAAATTGATGTATTACTAAGTGTAAGTGATGTAAATGATGTATGCAAGTGTGTGTAAGTATAATGAAGAGGTAGGGGAGAAAAGTGATGCCACCAATGTGTGTGTAGAAAAATGAGGTTCATTTATATATGACCCCTCAACAGTCACAAATGAACCATAGTACAAGAGTGCATTTTTAGGAAATGGATTGATAGTGTATGTTAGAAGGATATAACATGAAGCACAAAGCATGAAGAATGAGTGAGGTTGTTATTGGAATATATCCCTCAACAATCATGTAAGAACCTTAGAAAATGAATGTTTCATCAAGAAAGAGGTGATCATATAGAAATCACCTACCAAACATGGAGAGGCCTGCGAGGAATGGTGGAAACATGTGAATTGGTAGTAGTTTGAGTATAAGATCCAAAATGAATGTTAGATGAAATGGTGCCAATAATGGGTGATGCAGTGGTAGGAAGCACAAATGCTGATGACTTAGGTAACCAATGAGATGTGGTAGCATTATGAGGTGGATGAGATGATGCAGCGATAGATGCACTAGGTGGAGGATGTGAATGGATAATGATTCTAGGAGATATATGAATGACAACCTTAGAAGTGGGTAGAGGCAATAAGTGAATGATGGTGGAAGCACACTTATGTGGATTGGAAGAAAGAGACCGATCACGAGAGTGATAACCAAAGGAAATTACACCCTTATCTTCTAATTGTTGCAAATGATCATGAATGTCACAACAATCATTCTCACAATGGCCATTGATGCAGTAGAAATTGAAATAAGGACGATCGCATTGGTGTTGTAAGTGAAAAGGGGGATGATCCTGATTATAGGGTAAAAAAATTAAGATATTATCAAGAAAATAACACAAAACATCATGATGCTTAATTACACGTGAGAAATTCAATGGCTCTTGAGTAGGAGATGAAGAAGACTTAGGTGGATACTGACACGATGGAGGAGATGGAGGATGCTTATGCAATGGGGGAAATGGAACACACTTGCGAGGTGGAGGATATGGAGATTGTGGAGGACACTTCACAAATGGAAGAGGAGAAGAAGTAGAGGACAATGAAGCAGTAGAAGAAATAGAAGAGGGTTTTATAACATGTGCAACAATGAAATCTTGTTCTAGATTAATGACCTTATATCATAAAAGTGTAAATGATTCACATGTATCATATTGTACTTTCTATTTCAATGTAGGAATCAAGCCATGACAAAAGATAAATTTCTTCTCTATATCTATAAGTTGAAATACTAACTGGTGTATGCAATAATTGAAGTGTAAAATGTAATCTAGAATAGGTTATTTATTTCCTTGATGTAAGCTAGGTAGGCGATCATGTGTAACTCTAGGACCATTTTTAAGCATAAAAAATCTAAGAAAAACATATTCCATTTCATAATATGTACTAATAGATCCATAAGGAAAATGGGTTTACCATTAAAGAGCATCAGAAACAAGACTATGTCAAAAATCTTTTAGTAACAATCGATCATTAGAATAAGAAGCCATAACAAAAAATAATGCCTAAGATTCAAATATGGGTTTCCAGTGCCATTAAAACATGAAAAGGTAGTCATGATAAAATCCATAGGAAAATCTTAATTGTGAATTTTCTTTGGAATATAATTTCCATGAAGAGAGTTATTGTCAATGGAAGCATGATAGGCTTTGATTTTGAGAGTAAGAGATTAATCTTGATATTTCAACTAGCCAACATCATGTATGAGTGATAAAATATCATGTGAAGGAATTTTAGAAGAAGTGAGAGGCACATGGAGAGGTTGAAGTTTTCCATTGTGAGTTATCATGGGAATGTGATAAGAAGAAGTGATAGATGAAGGCACGATGGGAATTCTAGATGTATATGTAGAAGAAATAAGAGGTGTACTAGTAGAACTAGTAGTATCATTATGAATGATGTTGGAATATGAAGAAAGAGGTGGAAGAGGAGGAGAGGAACATGGAATATCAACATTAATGCTAGGATTATAACCACAAGAAATGCTAAGATATGAATTAGTAGGAGTGGAAGAATCATCATAAATGCTATTATAAAAAACCTCAAAATTATAAGAAAGTGGAGTGGGAAGTTCACATTAAACAGTCTTAAGAGAAGTAACATCCTCACTTACATGTTCATGCTCAGAAATATAATCAACATCACTATCATAAAAAGTTTCACATATAAGTATTTCATCAAGAGAGTCATCAACATATAAATAAGTAAGAGGAGAACTATCATAAGATATATCTTTACAATCTTTGGAAATATTTTCAGAAGTAGAAGAAACATGACATGCAACTTTACATTCATCTTGACTAATATGAGAAACATCATCATGAACATATACATTCTCAATATTGACAGTAACATTATTTTTATCCACATTTTTGCATGCAAGACCAAACATAGAATATATGACAGTATTATCAAGTGCTCTAAGAGGAATAGAAGAAGGTGGAGCAATATGGGTGGTTATGGAAGAACAAGGAAAACATGAAATAAAATCTTGAGAAGATGAAACAATGACAATGATGGAGTTGTCAAAAGTAGTATGAATGACACTTTTACGAGTAAGAAGTTGTCTTTAAATGTCATCATCAAACCAATCATTATGATAAAGGGCATTAATTTCAGCTTGAACAACATCATCAAAGATAAGATTTATACTAAAATGATGCATAACTTGCCTAGGAGAGGAGGATTTATTTTTATCCATGACGGTTTTATGGATCCTATGGCAAGAGTCCTAAGAGAGGGGTTCACCAAAATGATTTGATAAAATCAAAATATTAAATCTAATTTCAGAGTCACTATGATAATATACAAAAAAATATAAATGCTAAACACTCTAAATATGCAATCATGTAAGAAAATGGGAGAGACGGGGCACTTATCTAATTTTCACTTATCTTGGAAAAGATATGAATTGGAACAACTGATGAATAAGCTAGGAAGACCATAGAAAATGCTTGATGTAAATTCTGGGAGTTGCAAACAGAGATGGAAATAGATGCCTGGGATAGGGTGAGGGCTCTTGGGCACCAGAGACCACTCCTAAATACTGTAGAAAATGTAAATTATTAGAATCTAATTTTTCTTATCTCACTAGGTTTTTGTACTTGTTCATTGTTGATCACCTGTATATTGCATCTAGATTGCTGAGGTACATGTAATCTGCAACATAAACCCTAGCTACATGCACAAGCTAAAAAACACATCAAATTGGAAGAAAAAATGCAATATGTAAAGTCGAATTGACCTCAACGGTCATCCGAAATATAAATTTATGACCAAGCACTACACTACATCTCAAACTTCATGTAGTTCTATGTGTTTGTGTGTGAAATAGTGTCTTGGGATAAATCTAGATAAAATGTAAATGCGTGGGATGGAATTCAACACTTCCTCTTCCTATGTAGTGTATGCAGAGTAATCAGCCCCAAAAATGTAGTCCCTTTGATAGTATGTAGATATGCTTTCCCTTTAGAATTGTCCTCCCATATAATGGTATGTATGTTGTGTATATATAGGGATCTTTTGTTTTCATTTCGACACTAGTGACATGACATTCTGACTAGGACCTCGAGATATGAGTAAGAAAACCAAAAAGGTCGACCATAAATGTAAACTAGAACAAAGAGGACATGAGTGCCTAGAGTGGATAGGAGCGCTTGGGCGCTAGTGTCCAAACTACGTATTGGTGGCCTAGGATCACTAACGAAAAATGTGAGGAGAATGATAGATAGGGATCCTTGTGACCTAACCAGAACTGGGTGTAAAATTAACAGATGCGGGAAAGAGACAACAAAAACAACCAAAAACAAGTAGATGGACTAGGGCGTGTCACAAGTTAATGCTCTTCTTACTTAAGATCTGTGTATATAACAACCTACTTGGTGATATAGTAAAATAGTAGTATGTGCATGATTTTATGTCTACACAGATCCCTCCTTCTCTCCCTTCAACCTTTCACTCCAAGTTGTGGACTTCAATTTTTCTCACAAACTCATTTTTAGCCTTTCTGCCTTATATTTCAGAGGCAATTGTGCAACCACCCCTCTAGAAATAGGGGCAATTTTGTCACTGTCTGAAGAAAAATTAAAAAAAACATTTTTGAACATGTGTTTTTATTTTGACATGATTTTCTCTCACATATTTGGGTCAAATTGGCTAAATTTAGGCTTGTTGGACTAGTCTTGAGTTTCTCTTCCTTTCTTGCTAAGTGTAGTTTGTTGATTTATTTTCTTCAAGTTGAGTCAATGTTTCTTTATCGACATGTGTTATTGACATATTCTCCTCCACACAATTATAAAAATGATACTTTTATTCATATCATGGGCTGGGTAATTTGTAGTTTTATGAAGTGTTATGTTGTTATATTTTGGAGAGGGTCTACACGGATAGACAATTCTATACTTCGTTTCACTACTACTCATATTCCAATTACCTTCCTTGTACAAATCCAACCATCTATTTTCTTGATCTTCTACTAATATTCAATGCCTTTCTCACTTGGATCAATTTGAGATCATATTTTGGAAGGAGATTGAAGCTGATGAGATGTTGGATGCATCAAAACAATGGAACTAACTACCAAAATACTATAGGGACAAGGTTAGAGTTGTATTTAATTATTTTAAGCTTTGAATACATGTATTTGTATGTTAGAATCAAAATAAAGAATTTATTAAAAGTGGAATATTTCATCACTTCACATACAAGTTTTAATCATAATATTTCTTTTCAAAATATTTCTTACATAAATATTCTTCCCTTGATAAATTTTTCTAGGTTTATACCTTTGGATTTTCTCAAGAAATTGGTTAGATGAAGACGTGAATAAATCCTTGCATTTCATTTATTGTTCATTTCCTTTGATTAGTTTAGAGGTAATTTTTCCAAGGAAAATTTATTTGAAAAAGAGGGAAATGCTTATGAGAAGCTTTCCCTTTTCAAAATGAGGCAGAAAGTCTGTTAGAGGAAGTATTATTTTTTTAAAAACATTTTAAATACTTCCTCTTTAGAGTAGTATTGTCAAACAACCCTGCAACAAAAGAATAACCACATCTAGTTGTTCTTGTTTTATATTTATTTTAATTGTCTTAGTTCTATTTTTAATTAGAAGTAGTAGATTTATAGTTTAAATTATTTCCCCATGTCTGTATCAGTAGATTTAATTTCTTTTAAATATTCCAGAAAACATAAAAAATAGTTAATTAATTAGTTTATTTTTAAATTATTTCTTTTAAAAGCTTATTAAAATACAAACAAATAGAATACGTATTTGTATTTATTCTATTTAATTAACTGGTAAGGAATTTAATAAATTAAAGGATTAAATACACTTGTCTTTTATTTATATTATATTTCTTTATGTTATTTATTTTGTATTAAGATTTAGAGTAGTTTAAGGATCCAACCAAATCAATAAACCCAGTCATTAGGAATTCACACTACCATTTCATAACATTTGATTATATTTTAACTACCTATCCATATCCATCTCATCTTCCACATTTCGGGTGTCTTGACACAACCTCGGGAAGTTGAGTACACAAGGAATCCCGTCTCATTTTTTCTATGTATAGTCATCTCACAAGACATCTTAAGAACATTAGACTAATCGATAAGATGAACCTCTTTTCTTGAAACTGCTAGTGCGGATCCCAAATCTATGAGGAAAATAAATAAATTTTATATTATAACAACCCATAAAAATTCAACACCCATGAAAACAAAATGAAGATAAAAAAGTCATAAAAATGAAACCCTAAACAAAAAATATAGTGATAAACGAAAAACCTAAAAAAAAAAGGATAGCACTAATTAGTCTTCGAGTAAAATCTAACACCTATTACTTTCCTAGGTAGAGAGGCCGACTGGTGACATGACGGGATCAGTTGTAAGTGTAAAAAATATCCTTCACCACCGCTTACAATTAGGGATACTTGTATATGTGATCTTGCATGCCATTAAAAGTTAAAACAACCATAAACTATACACAACTACCTTCAATCACCATAGAATTTACTGTTGTATAAAAACATCGACGAAAAAACTCACAAATGAAAAACCAACATGTTGTAGCGAAAGGAAACATCCATACTTGGTTAGGGATGCTACTTCAATTTTTTTATGCCGATATAAAAATTAAAACTATTCTCCATGGATTTTTTCGGGGTGATGAACCTTTCAAATGTCTCCTAAAACAAGGTTTAGAGGGCCATATTATATAAATCAATACCATAAAAATGGAATATAAAACTTGGGTAGGGATAGGAAATTTAATGTCATATTCTCACCTTGTTAAATTTTAGAACAAGTAGGCCATTCTCATTCTTATTAGTTTCCTTGATCACATGCACCATGATAGCAACAAACACAAATGATGGTAGAAACCCAAAAAACTTGTATCTGTAATTTCCAATACCACCATGAGAGCATACCCAAATGAAGTTATGAATTGAAAAAGATAGAAAATATTGCATCAAATACCTTTTAGATTAGTTATTAATAGATCATTACAATGCCTTGTGAAAATATAGTTGTGGAGATTATCTAAGCCGAGTATGTAGTTGGTAGTTTCAATGACGGACATGGTTGTGATAGTATTTTACCATTAGAGGGATCTAAGCATAAGGATCTCCATTCCATGAATAGTGTGAGACTCAAATATGTACTGGGCTTCTTCAGCCTAGGTAGACAAATAATGACATAAAATATTATAGCTCTACATAGTCATGTGATAATGAAAGATATAAAGGAAATTGGTGATTCTACTTTCTACTTGGTGGAAACTATACAAAAAATCTATATGTCATAGATAGAATTAGAACACACATGCCCTATGTGTTGATCATGGTGGTGCTCGATAACCACCTCGTTAAAAAATGTGAATGTAAAACTATGATACTCAGTTGATATTTGGAAAATAGGGTTTCAAATTAGGTAATCCCCCTTTCAACAACTTAGATTAATCCATCCATCAATGATCTTGAATTCAAAATTCAACTCATTTAGGGTAGAAGCCTGTGTGATCCTAAAATCAATAAGACATCTTGGTGTAATTTTTTATTAGGAATAGATGTGATGACATATCTTGGGCCGGTAAAGACTTACTCAACGGAGTTATATTTTGTGAAACAATAGTCATATTACCTAAGAGAATACCGTGGGAATTATTACGCAATATTTTTGTTGTAGTTTAAGGGAGTTGACCAGTAGACAATAACCTTTGTGGCTCACTCAATAACTTGTCTTATTTTTATTTTTCTACCAATGTATCATTGAGTAACAAACATATATATTCAACTTGAAGGTGGGTTCCCCTTCATCACTTTGGCTTACTCTATCTTATTAATCTTAACCATGAAAATTCATGTCATGAGGGAAATATTACTCTGAATTAATTATATTGCATTATCACCTTCATAAGGAAAACAACACATGTTCATGATGATATCCTATCAAAAGGGATTCATCTATTGTCTTGGAACATAAACATATCAATAGAAGAAATTATATTTTCATAATTACGTGAGTTGTTAAATTTCCTCAACATGAGGTCATCGTAAAAGTACTAACTTAAATATCTCTAGTAGTTGTAAATTAAGCCATCCTATTTATGCATGGATTATTCATGAGGCATTAATATTCATCTATTAAAATAGATAATAATGTGATCACTAAATACATATTTTCCTAACATCCCCCCATAATGCGAACATGGTAGAAAAACAATCACACTCTTTAACTGTAGGATGTCGCCTCTACCTACTCATGATATCTATCCACAAATTGAATTGAAGGTGGAGAAATAACTCATCAACCTCATATTGACCATTCACTTCTGGGAAATCATCTAAACAAACCAATGTGGGAACCATGGACAAGAATTCTACATCTATTTAGCCCTCACAATGGTTTTACAGAGGATAATTGCTAACCTAGGTATGAACAGGTACACACACATATGTTCATCCTCTTCAAGTATCATAATGTTGGAATACAATGTGCTCTAAGTTATCCACTATGTTTTTCCATCAGGGGATTACATCATAATTATGCTCACTTATTACAAATTTTAATAGGAATGTACCTTTATTCTTATTCTCAATATCACACAAAAATACTAAAAACATGAAAATAAAATAAAAATGAAGACTAATTCCTCATCATCTCCTGTAGCCTTTGCACGTGATCATTGTTGCTTGATTTCATACGATATTGATGGTGCCACTACTACTAGCAATCACCATCAACATATTCATTATGTACAATTTATTTTCCACTAATATGTTGTTCGGTCCTATTGTTAGAAGATTGTGAGAGGACGTTGGTTGTCCTTTAGCCTTTGATACCTGCATCCTCTAATAAAATATCATCTAATAGAGGTGGTATTCATCACTTGGATTTTTTTAGCAATATTTATTTCCTCTTCATTCTCGTCTTCTTCATTAGTAGCCATAACATTTTATTGTAGTTTTCCATCAATTAAATCTTGTGCTTTTTTCTTGCAGTTTATTAAAAAGTGAACAGATTTTTTACAATAGTAACAAAGGAATGATTTCTCCTGTACTTTAGAATTTGATCCATTATCGAAAAAAGATTCGGATCTACTTTTAACATATAATCTATCTTATTTTCTATACATCACACTTTCATTTGGATTAGTTTTCCTAGTTCTATTTTCTTCCTCCATCAAAGAAGAAATTAGATTTTCTAAATTAGGATTTATTTTACTCAATGTGACAACCATGTCAGAATAGTTTGGTGGCATACTAATGGATTTTACATCATCATCATGTACATCAAATTTCATTCTAGCTAGCTAATTTAAAATAGAATGAAACTTAATGATGTGTCGAACCATACTGTCACCTTCTTCCATCTTGAGCGCGAATAAATTTTTCTTCAGGACCACAACTATGCTTCCTACTCATGACCTAAAAAATTTATATAATGTCATCTAGATTATTTTTAAGTCTTTGAAAGGTTTATATGATGTAATTAGGCATCATAAAACCCTAGGCCAATCATTGTTGTTACTTTTTGATCTTTATATTCCCACTTGACTGTTTCATCTACATCTTTTGGTTTTAGTAATTTACCACCAACAATTTCCCAAAAATATTTATTAATTAATAGTAATTTGGTTCAAACTTGCTAGGTGTGTAAATATTTTCCTTAATTTTTTTTAGATTTGATTCACCTTATCCATATTGACCATGCACTTTTTTTAACTCAATGGATGTTGGATAAAATTGATAATGCAATTGTTACAAACATGGATTTTTTTTGTACACTTTTGACGACGAAAATTAAAAATTAATATTTAATAAATTTATATCATAATTACACAAAGACATACATAAACACTAACATTTATAATGTTTATGTAGTTATATGAAGGACTTACTTGTTGACTCAAAAAAATATACTTCTCAAATGGCAGACAAACTACCATAAACTACGTTCACTTATCATTTTAAAACCTTTTTGAATAATCACCCAATATATAGCTATTTTTGGGGTTTGACCTACGGACATGTTATAAATTCTAGCAATAAATGATTATACTAACTAACCAACAAGCATATGGATGACAGAGATGTATGACATGGTTATAGAGACTTCATATCCATACCATATATAAAGCAAATATTATGATTGATTGAACAACTAGTAATCATTGAACAATTGGTATTTGATGAGACAAATATTATTATAATATATGTTGGCATAATGGTATAATAGGCACAAGTGATGTTTAAAAAGATTCTAATATTTGGAAACTAAGTTAAAGTGAATGTGTAAAGGTTATAAGAAGAGTTTTGATATAATTCAAGTGTGAGGAAAAACAAAATTATATTGACATGCCATAAAGCTAGATACACTATCATAGATAAGAATGATCAATTAGATTACACTATAGAATAATCTCATGGATAATGTAAAATTTATCGTAGAGGGAAACCATGTTCTGATGCCAAATGTTAATCTAGATCATAATTTTTATAAAATAAACACACAAATCTTCTTCATTCTAGTTTAAAATTTGAATAACCCATATATATAGATGAAAATATCCTATGAATATGAAGTTAACAACTATAAAAAGATCCTGATAATCATTCTTACTTTTATATTTACATGAGTTGTTGTAGACAACCTCAAATAAAAACTTAAACTACTAAAAATAAATCATCTCTACGTGTTGCTGTTTAACTAATCATTTATACATTTATTATTATCACAAATAATGTCTACCCAAACATAATAATGTGTTCATTAAACACATATTTTCCTAACACCAACCACTATATAAACGTTTGGTCCCATCTATAATGGGATCCTAATTAGTTGGTGTGTTCTTGGTGGCATCTACAAATTCGTCATTTCTTTGGTTTGGGGTTGGTGATATGGCTAAAGAAAAGTAGGGAACCTTATTTTTTGGCGATAGAGGAGCCCAACTAGTAAAAATAAATTATGGTAAACCCTACCCTCCATGTGGAGGTAGTGGATGAGTGTTTTTGTGAGGCATAAAACCCAACCTAGAGTGGTTGTGTGAGCAGAAGGGAGTTTTTGGAAATGACCCATGCCATTAGGAGATAAATTTTAAGAGGTAAGGTGGGGTTAATACCTAAGCTATGGTATAAAGAGCATTACCCCAATGATCAATAAGGTTCTAGAGATGAGCCACATATAGAGCCAAATTTCGTGCATGTTCATGAATCTATAAAAAGACATTGGAAACAATCATAACTCTATTATAAGCGAAGAGATTGCAATCAACTAATGCATGGGAAAAATAGATACATTTATCTCTTTACAAATGAGAAACAAAATTTCCACTTTGAAAGCATGCCAAATTTAAGTAAACTACATTGGGAGAGAATGTCTATCTCCTAAGAGGATATTGTTCCTGGAAAATGTGGTAACAATGGTCCTTGGAATATTTCATAAGGACATGCTAAAGTTGCAGTGTAAGGATTTTATAAGATCAATTCATTTACATACCTTTAAACAATTCACAATAAGGATAAATTTGAACTAATATCACATCTTGATACTATGTACTAAGATACAAAATGAAAAAATTATAAATATAAACATAAAATCTAGAGAGAGGTTACATAACAACTTAAGATTTGACTTCAAATTCTATTACAGTTTTGAACTAGCATTTTATGCACAATTATTACATGATTTATACAAATTTGAGGTGACTGTTGGCCTCCTAATCTCTTCACATTCCTTTCTCTATGCTAAAGGAGCTTTACATATTCCTATTTTTCTATCTATTATATACATGTACATTAAGTATTGTGTAAAGATATTACAATAGATAAAATACACTAAAGATGACTTTTAGGCCTTAATAGTCCTCCAATACTTTCCCAAAATTAAATAGTTGTCTCATCCTGAGATAAAAGAAGCTATTGAACTATATTATGTGATATTCTACATTTTCTAGCATTGTGATGTCTAACTTTATTCTACTTGTTCTAAATGTTTTTTACAGTTTGCGCATGCAACATTATATACCAATTTTTATCCCCTCCACATTACTTAACTATCCTTGTGGGTTTTTAATTAAGTAATATTTTGAATAGACCACCCTTTCAGGTTTTTAATCTATGAAAATACCTCATATTTCACTCTTTATGGGTTTCATCCTATGCGGTCATGATTTCATATGATGTTGATTTGTTACATAATTATCCAAAAATTTGTTAGAAAAATTTGATCCTTCTGGACTTACTAGAGAGGTGGAGCTTACGGAGTTGGTAGCACCTTGGTTACTTTTTAAATATTTTATAACATTATCTGTGCAACTAAATACTTTAGGACAACTTTCATGTTATTTGATATTGGAAGAAACAACTCCAATTATTCCTTATAACTACCCTAATTTGCATTTGCTTCATCGATCTACTCAAAGAACCTATTGGAGCTCAAAATTACACCATGCTTTGAATCACTAGAGATCTAGAATTTTGAGGCAATAGAGGACTATCTCCAAGTGTGGGACTTGTATCTTGAGATATGCCTATGGAGAAGGCCGACTTCCTCTGCTTCACAAATTAAGGAAACCACATAACACAACCTATTCTAATGTTAAAACTACTCCTAAGTTATCCTACACTATCGCATCCAAGGAACCAGGGAGAGAGATGTTTGAAATAAAAACCTAAACTAAAATGGGTAGTGATAGTATCTAAAATAAGGTGGTAACTCTCCTTTTCCAAGTGACACAGATGCAAGTTCACAAAGCTGGGATTATGAAGATGCACATAATTGTGGTGTAAACAAGCGAAAGAATAAAAAATGTGTAAGAGGGAAGAGATATACACACCAAACATAGAGTATTTTAAGGATAGGAATTATCCACACTTAAATTAATCGATTCTTTATAATTTACATAAAGATCCGAGGCAATAAAATATTTATTCACTAGTTACAAAATTCGAAAGCATGAAGTTCGTGTATCATATGCGAGTCTTCGAAATATTCTAATGAAGAAAATGGGAGAATAACAACCCTTAAAATGTGTGCAAGAACTTGTATTTATACAACTCGTGGAAGTGAGAAATAGAAAGGGAAAAAAGAAGAAAGGTTTTCCACACTAGAGTACCAATCTCTTGAAAAATGTGTTAGACAGACATGGGTGCTATGATTTAGTGCAATATTAACTTGTAGTACATACATGGGCACAATTAGAAGAGGGATAACAACCAAAACATGATGCCTTGATTTTATTACATGCCATTAGACCATGAAGGAGGATGTCATACTTCATTAAATTATGGTGGCTAGGGTAGTTGGCTATTTGGTTCAGGAGCAAATTTGAGATATTCCATTGTAATATAATGTTTTGATGTGGTCTGCAGATTTACTTTGACCCATAGTTTACCACATATGTTTCCTAAATGATCATCGGAGGCTCCTTTGCTTGGTGGTGCTTGATTGTTTCTATACTCTTCTTTTAGATGTTCCTCTTATGCCGTGAAGGTATTTTTCCTTTTCTACATGGTGCTTTACCCATGAATATGTTCCTTTATTATGAAAAATTAACAACCCACGGAATACTACAATTTATGAAACACACAAAACACTAGGTTAGTGTTTCACAACTTCCAACCTTAGTTGTTCCAATTTTTCTTTTCCATACCACACGTCTTCAAAATTATCCATGTACTACAAATTCTAACTTGGGTGGAATTTTTATTTGGTTTCGTAGAATTGAAAAACTTTGTGAGATTTTGTCTTTCGAGTCCACATGACATTGTATTTCCATATAATGAAGCACTAACTACTTTCCCACTTCCTTTTCTCTGTGGATCGTACCCTTAGCCAATTTCTTCATCTTTCCACGACCATGCAACTCCATGGTGCTCTGACTTGAATTCCCTTAGTACTACAAAGTTCTAATAGACTCCTTAGAGCACAATTCTACCTTAACTACCTAAGTCCTGAGCTTCTCATTCCCTTGTTCAATGGGTTAGGAGAACCCACAAAAAACTACATTTTTACACTTTGCAGAAGACTAACCTAGTGTCTTGAGGATTTTCTTGAGAAAAATATGGCTGTCCATGTTTAATGAGTTGTTCAAAATTACACGGGGTATAATTTTGGATAAAATTTTTTCAACCTCATGGGGACATCTACCTACTAAATGATAGAGACCATTATCCTTGAAGCATCTGTTGGGTATAGAGTCAAGCATAATATTGAAAGATGATCTCATCTTTTAGAATCCACATCCTGAATCCACATGAAATTAGTACTACACTAAAGTTGATCTTGTGGAGCTTTGAATAAAATATTGAATGCTATCCAACTATTTGATTTATGCCATTGAACATATTATGAGATGATTTGTGTATGACTACAAGGGGATTGCAAAACCTATGTACAAAAGGGAAGATCATACATGTTTCACGTGAAACATACAGAGAGTGCATATGCACATATTAAAAAATATGATCACCACAAGGATTGAGGAAAAGGAACTCAATCGATGATCAAAACACAAAAAGGAGGGAACCTCTAACAACAAAACAAAAACACATAACTATTTACAAGATGCGATGAGATAACTTAATGGTAATGTTTAAGATAAATCCATTGACTGGGATTTATAATACTTCTCCATCAAGGTTGGACAACTTGAATGAACTAGCCTCTTTGTAAGCAGTGATAATGTATGGCCCACTCAAAAGTGCATCAAACTTAGAGTGCCACCCTAGTTTATCTCTATCCGTGTCCCATTTAAGGACTAGATTACCTTCTTTGCATGCCCGCGCCATGGATTTATTGTTAAACAATTTTTTGGTTGACAACAAGTGATTCTCTAACTCGATTATGGAAAATTGACTTAGTTCTTCAAGCTCAATCAACTCTACCATTCTGATAGTTTTTTGATCCTCACCTTCAAACTCAAATTATCGAGTCAACTCCATTTGAAGGTAATTCAAGAAAAAATGGGAGCCTAAATTATTTTCCATATACAAAGACAAATGAGGAATTACCAATTTCTCTTTTGTGGAGTAATTATATCAGCGCAAAGAGCACTCTTTACTTTAATATGCCACTACCTTTGATTGAGCTCCATAGTTCTCTTCATGATCTTGATCAAGTTCTTGTTAGTTGATTCTACCAAACCATTACCTTATAGGTAGTAATTGGAGGAAGTATTCAAATAAATTCCATGTCTAAGAGCCCAATCAGAGATATTAGAACCCAAAAATGATTTATTATTATCTAAAATGATGGTTTGGGGAATCCTTAACCTAATATCTTGGAGGAAATCAAAGATGTTTGGTTCAATAACCTCTTTGAGCAACATGGCCTTTTTCCATCTGGTGAAGTAATTTTTTGTTGCCAAGATCCATTTATGACCCACACTTTATGGAGGATTAATCATACATATGAAATCAAGTCCCCACTTAAAAAAGGGTTAATCTTCCTAAATAGGATGAAGGGGGAGGGACGTCATCTTCTTCTTACCATTGAATAAGAACATCTTTTGGATTTTCTAACCTATTGATGTTTATTCACGTATAGTGTGGGAAATAAGTATCCTGCTTTGATAATATTCATTGTCGTGGCCTTGGTTGAGAAATTTCTTCCAGATAAACCATCATGGAATTCTGCCAAGAATTTATTTACTTGTTCTCCTTCAATACACATCATCATGACACCATATAGATTCCTTTAAAAAAGAATCCCACTTATTAACACATAAGCCATTGATTGTAACTTGAGATGTATTCTATTTGTTTTTATCAAACCAAGAGGGTAGCTACTAGTTGTTAATAATTTTCCATATCATTAATCAAATATTTGTGGCTAAACTTGTCTCCTTCATTCTACGGAAATTATGTGTTGTGCATATTTCCATTGTCCTACGGATTTGTACACTCAACAGATCCTCTTTTTGAAAATCCTCTAAGTCCTCTTCTTGATCCTCCATGGGCTGTCCTTGTCCATCCTCCATGAAGAAAGAGGCTTATTTATCATCCTGAGTGTGTAGAGCAAGTTTCTCATAAAGTGCTCTGCCTCTCACCAATTTGGTGGCTTTGATGGTCATGTTGAAATCCATGATTTTAATTACCCATCTGGATCTCTTCTCACTGATTTCTTCTCCCATGATAAATTATCTCACAATGGGATGTGAGACCAAATTTTTTTTGTGGTTAGCGGCTAGCATCGGATTGAGTTTTCGAGATTCTGCAGGATGGATAAAAAATAATTTTCTAAATTATTATACTTGAGCTCAAAAGCTTTCAACATTTGGTTGAAGAAGGCCACATGCTGCTCCAAATCTCCATTATTCTCCTGAATGAGAATTGTGGTGACACTAATATTAGCACCACAAGGATAAAGGATAAATTACTTTATAAAATTTGGATTGATGAGTGTTGGCACTTGGGAAATCCCAAATTTGATCTTGGATCACTTTTTTACATATGCGTATGATAAGATCTTTTAGAGTGCAGAATTGGTATTATTAGAATTCATTTATGAAATAATGAATTATTATTTGGTTGTTATAACATAAGTTAGTTGTTAATATATAAGATAAGTTATTTTTTGATACGAATGGGAATAATCTCCTTTTTACTCTTCCAATTATATATCAGATATACGAGTAACCTACTCTATTCATTTGGAAATTTTGGTTCAGACTTTTTGTCACTGGATCCGAGATACTCCTTCTTTACATCTATTACAATCCATTCTATATGAATGGATAAATAGTTTTAGTGCAATTTTTTTGTAGAAATCTTTGGTTCCACTGAGATAGAATAAGAGGTTCTCCCTATTCTTGTGGAAGCTTTCTCTTCCTTCTGCGGTCTATTTGAAAGTCACATCCTTACTCAACATCAAGGTGGTGGGCTTCACTAATCCTGCAAAGCTAGGAATGAAATTCCTAATGAAATTTATCTTGTATAGAAAGGAATGAAGGACCATCTTGTGAGTTGGAAATGAAAGAGAGAGAATGACAAAAACTCTTTCTGAGTCAGTTATAATTCCATCCATTGAAACAATGTGACCCAACAATTTACACTATAAAAATACAAAAATGCATTTTTTGGGGTTCAAAAACACTTCAAACTCTCTACATCTCTCAAAAAATTTCTCCAGAGGCTCCATGTGATGTTGGCCTTGCTTTGAGTATATTGTGATGTCATCTAAATAGATAAGGACAAACTAATTGATGAGTTAGTGGAAAGTAATGTCCATTGCCCTCTAAAAAGTGGCACTTGCATTTGATAAACGAAAAGGAATTTTTTGGTATGCATATGTCCCCCATTTGGTTGCAAACATAGTTTTATATTGATCCTCATCTTTGGTCTTAGTCTGATTGAAATATTGGTCATCAAGCATAGAGAATATTTTTGCTCCTACCACAGTTTGAAGAATTTGTTCCATGAAGGGAAGTGGAAAATGATCCTTTAATAAAGCCCTATTCAAATATATGAGGTCCACATAGAGCCTTATTTCTCCAATTTTATTCCAAAGCAGGACCATATTCACCACCCAAGAGGAGTATTTGACAAGGATTATAATTTTTGATTCAATACTCTTTTCTCATGAGAGGCTCAATCTTGGGGTTAATAGGTCTTTGTTTTTGTCTGACTGGATTGGCACTAGGATCAAGATCAATGGTGTGTTGAGTAATTTTTGGGTCAAAACCCTTAATATCCTCATAATTTTATGGTAAGATATTGTTATACTTATGACACAAGGAAATAAAATCTTGTTCTTTAACTTGATAACACACCTTTCCAAGTATTAGCTACTTACCTTATGTAATGGTGACTAACTTGAAATATCTTTCACCCAAAAACATACTTTAATTTCAGCATTTGACCTCATCATCAAGACTAAATATGATTTTGAGGGTAACCAATCCTTTAGGTAACTTTTTAGTTCACAGATGAATGATCTAATCACCATAAATTTCCTGTAAACTAGATTGCAAGATAGAAGAGAAATCAACCTCACTATGGATGAATTACACAATCTGTTCATTGTTCTCCAAATTTTTTTAGTTGACTTCATTATCCAGAGTGGATGTCCTTACAACCATTTTTACATGTTTCTTACCTTGTACAAGGTCTTCCACTTGATCTTCTTCCTTATTTTGATTTTGTGGCACCACCTGAAGGTTGAAAACTTCAAAACTCTCAAGAAGGCCCCAAACTCAATATCTATAAGCTCTCAAAAGATTATTCTTGGTGGCTCATTTTTCTCTGACCTGGTGAATGACCAATTAAGTGTCCCCAATTATAGGGTTTTGATTTGCCTCTTTTCTGCAATGAGTAGGCCATGCGTTAAGCAAAAGAAAGAATTAATTACTAGCCATGTGTAGAGGTTTGAAGCCATGTGTGAGGGGTGCACGAAGGGTCCTGTACATATAAGAAGGTTCATTACATAGAGGTTCACACATGGGAAGAAAAATTAATGAACTTAGCTAATTTTCCATAGACATGGCTAAAAATAGAAAATAGAAGAGGAGTGGTGTCTAAGTAATTTTTTATATTTAAACAAAAGAAGGATAGCTTGGGATGCACACAAAGGAAGTTATAATTAAATAAAGCATATGGAAAGATGAAATAAGATCATGCACGAGCCAAACTAATAATATGATTAAAACATGTCCTGTATTTATGTCAATCTAGTATTAATAGAGAATGTAAAAAAAGCATGCAGGCTATTTTTGTACGCAATCCTATTATTAGAAAGACGCATGAAGTGGTGAAAGGAAATTCCCCACCCTTATATATAGGTAGTACATCTACGTTAGGTGTCTAGTTAAATTTTGTAGCATGTGTGCAAGATAGAGCTTCTTGAGGGTTTTGATGATTGTGTAGTCATGAGTTCCAGATTTTGTATGAAAGTACGCATGTCATGTATACATATACATATTAAGGTTAATGAAATCAGCTCTATGTTATGTAATACAATTATGCCATTGATGGTGTTTTGGAATTTCAATGTTATTGTTCTTCTTGAATGAATTATGATATGTTTTCTTATTATATGTGTTTCCAAATGTCCATGGTTAAAGTGACTATCCAGACATGAATAGTTCTAATGGTTATTAATATGATGACTATGCATGCTAACTTCATGTCAAGCAAAGGAGGGACCTGGTGGTTGTGTACACTTTAGGTGGGAATTCATATCTTTCTTAATGAAGTTCCAATGCAAATAGTTTGTGTTTGACAATAAAGATACTACATTTTGGTTTCGTTGTAGGGACCTCATTTAAATTTGTTTACCAAGATGTTGCATGCAGATAACATATCAATTTTATTTGGAGAGTATCTAAATATAGGTAGAAGATGGTCAAGGAAGATTTGCACAAAGATATAGCTTTGGACCTGAATTCAATGCATGAAATTGGGTAGAAGATAATATTTAGGACTGCCTGTATGATACATTCTTTATCTTTTTTTGAGTAGATCTGTACCAGTAATTGGCAACTTATGCATCAAACAAAATTTTCTCCCCAAGAATGAGAGCTTGGACAGAGGAATATTATCAAACACTTTCTGATTCAGATGAGGAGTGGACTAGAGTTATGGATAATTGGTGGGAAGGTGTATTGTGTAGTTATACCTTAGATTATGCAATTTTTACATATTATTTCCCTAAGGAAGTTGAGTTCTATTTTTTTTGTTGACCAAGGGGATTTTATTTGCATGTGTTAACTTTAGCTATCAAGATCTTGATGATCGAAATTGGACTAGAGAGGCTACCAATGGCTAGCTGAATCCCCACCATGCATAGGGGAAGGAGAATGTATGGAGTAGGATGTCAGTCTTGGTGGAGGAAAGAAAAAGAGAAGAGATACAACTCAAGTATAATGAAGCAAGAGACAGAGAGATTGAAGTAGTGTTGTAATTGTGAAGAATGATGGATCGTTAAGGTTTTAAGACACTTTTGAAATACAAGGATTTGAAGCATCATGTCCTCCTAACATGTGGAAAGTGTAGTAGATATTCCCATTTAGTTTCTAATGAGAGTGTGTCAAAAAAGAGAATAAGAACCGCGGGCACGCATATGACTCAATATGGCTACCTAACCCTTGTGCTAAGTGTTCAAAATCTAGAGGTAGTTAAAAGGTAGAGTAGTGAAGGTAGGAAAACAACATCTCCACTTAGGAAAGGAGAGAAAAGTAAGAATAATTTATCTTCAGAGTAGCATACTAGGGACGCGCATATTGTAGCATAGCATACACCAATGTCTGGGAGTACTCTTATAGGATTTTTACAGGTGCATCATCAAGACACATTATTGGCATGTATACCATTGGAAGTGTTTTTTAAGGAATTGCAACAACACAGACAATGGGTATCTAGTTCAGTATTATAATAAGGACACAAGGAATTTCGTCGAAAGGACCTCAAGCTATGGTAGGGGGTACGCGAGGCTTAAGAGGATCAGGTCAGGCACCATACAAAGGAAATACTAGTGGAGGTTCAAGGTCTAGGTCTGGCCCTAACCCAGGGTAGGGTCCATCTCCATAACCACCATTGAATCACTTAGTGCAGACTCCACCTCAACAACTGTAGCAGACACCTCATATTTACTTTGAGATGTATATCCACTTACTAGAGTATAGAGGTGTGGAAGATGGAGATGAGGATGTTCACAAGTGTGAATTTCTATGGAGAGAAAATTTCATTATTACCCCTAATAGATAGGAAATCTAATTTTCCACCACACTGCAAGGGAATGCACATAGTTGTTACATGAATTATGGCCCCCACAAGACCATGGTAGATTATGTTATGTTACATGTAGCATTTTTGTCCAAGTTCCACCTTCTAGAGTTTGAACAACAAATTATCAGTGCACTAAAGGACATTAATCATGGTATGTCTGTGAGGGAGTATGACATGCGCTTTAAGAATATTTTATCAAAACTATCTTATCATATTCATCTAAGTCAACATTCAAAATGGTTCATTGGAGGACTTTTTACTCCGTTTGAAAGAGCTTTATCTCATAATACAAATGTGGATCCATGTGAGGCATTGGAAGTAGACCTACATGCTGAAGTAGTTGGAAGCGTTGATAATAGAGTGAGCCCATTTTTAGAGGCAAATATAATAGAAATTTCCAAACAGTTGGAGAATATTTTGGCCAATTCAGTGCATGAGACACGTAGTATACTGTGGTGTACTGATTATGAAGTAGATGTACATACAAAAGATAGATGTCCGCACAAGACTATGTGCACATTCTTACAATCCTGTGAAATCTTTTATAAGAATCATGATGTCCAAAATTGTTCTCTCTTGAAACTTGTGAAGAGGAAGAATGTATTTGTATATTGTAATATATATGATGCAAACACTCATGACATAAAGGATTTCTGGTTAATAGATCAAATTTATGAGGCTTGCAAGACTAGAATATGACAAATCATAGTTTTAATCAGCTCTCATGTACAGGAAACATAGCCTATTGAGGAATATAACAATGGGGGAGGTGGATTCCATTAAGGATATAACATCCGAGGTCATGGTGGAAGAGGAATATTCTAGGTCATGGGGGACTTGCTACACTTTTGGGTCCCTTGATCATTACCAGGAAGAGTTTCCCCAAAATATTGTTTATGCATATTGTGGAAAATAGCATAAGGTTGAGGACTGCCCTGGTCTGTATAAGCATATATGTAATAGAAAGAAGAAGGACAAAGGTACACTAATGATTAGAGAACAATGTACAAATAATTACCAGTGGATGAAAAAGAATCCTAATCTAGATTTACATCCCATGATAGTAACCATTCACCTAAAAGAGGCACACGCCCATGAACCTCTTAAAGCTAGGAGACTCATATGGAAAGAGGAGGTTATGAATGTCAGGTACCTAGATGCTTCCTACTAGAAGGATTTCTACTAGGATATTATGGGGTTGTTAAAAGATCTATAGGGGGACATTCAGTGCTTGAAGGAGAAGGCATGTGAGAGGGAAAAAATGAAGATTGTGGAGTTGCTGTAGAAATATGTATATGATCTGAAAGAGGTATGCAAGATGTTGCAGATAGAGAATATCATTACTCTTATAAGGAAAAGGTTGCATGAAAAGGTACCACAAGAAAGAGTTGAGCGTGAGAATGAGATAATCCATGTAAACTTACCACCACAAAACCATGAATATGACAAGGAGATGACGATGGATGTAGTGATTAATGGTTGGTTGGTAAGTAATATCTTGATTGACACATGCGATGCGGTGAATGTTTTGAGTCTAGATACATGGAACTAGATGGGTAGAACAACATTACAGCTATATTCCAATGTGTTGTATATCGAAAAAAGACACGAGCTATGCTTATTTAGGTGTTGAAGGATGATTCCATTACCATTCAGGGAGCTAAGTTCACTAAGGATTTTTAATTTTTTGACCTCATTAAGGCGGATAACTTCCTAACTTTACTTGCACATCTTTGGTTCTATGCAAACAATGGTGATTTGCACTTCAATAAGAGATACGTCATTTTTTAGAATAAGGATGAGTGAGTGATCATACCTTTGAATAACATGAAGAAATAACCTTATGTTGAGCCCTTGATTGAATAAGATCTTAATAGAATCTATACATAGACGGTACGTGACTCTGAAAATGTGGAACCATCTAAAGAAGGAATCCTTTAGTGGGAAGACGTGCAATCTATAAGTGACACTACTATTGTTGCTTTTGATAATTGGTAACATGACACATATGAGATGGTTGTGTGTGAGGTAAAATGGAGAGTGACCAAGATGTTAAGGTAACGTATGGTTAGGCGTATGGGCGCAAATATGTTTCCTAAGTATACTTGTGAGGGGAAACCTGATACATTTTTGTGCATTATGGAGAACTAGTGGCCGAATGAAGGAGACCAAAGAAATATGTTGGTATATACCTTGTGTGGGACAAAAGCACACTGGTGGGAAACACACAGAGATAAACTTTTGGATGGAAAAAAGTGAGAATCACCTTTTCCACAAGGTTTACTTGGAACAATGTACCTACACTCATACATGAATGTAATGGAAAGACTCCTTCTTCAGTACATGTCCATAACTATGAGAGATAATGGGCACAAGGCGAGGAAGCTTTACCACCATTCTTATGGGTGCATAATTTCTATTCCACTCTGCATGGATGCGCATGTGCATGGTATGTCCATGCTGAATTAATAAGGGAGACTATGAGCTGATTGAAGGTATTGTTAATACCTTTGATTATTTTTCTAATAAATCACATGTACATGAGGCTTTACAGATCATGAAGCACATAACACTGGGGGATAACACAAAATTTTAAGAGCTCATACTTCAGTTACTTGGGGAACCTTATTTTGAGGTGCACAAAGATACATTGAAGATAGAAGATATTTAATTAGGCTACACCTAGAAAGAAAAAGAAAAAGGGAAGCTAATATACCTCATTGATGATGAATAAATGGAGAACCTATATATTAACCATACATAGGGTGCGTAATAGGTTTTGGACTCTATAGATGAAAAGGCGTGCATGTACCATGTTCTTATGAAGACAAAAAGATTAACATTAGCATTGAAGACATACCAAAGGAGGCCATCATTAGGGATTATTGGTCTAAACAGGAGGTAGTAAAAATCATTAAGCTCTTGCGTGACTTTCAGGACTTGTTTCCAAGAGGATATCATGATGGAGAAAGGAGTACACTCTTCATTCGGCGAGATGAAGATTAAGATAAAAGAGAACCCGTGACCTCTTAGAAGAGGCCTTACAATATGAACCCAATCCTACGCATGAAGGTGAAAGAAGAGATTAATAAGATGCTTAAGTCTGTCATCATTGAGCCAATTGAAGAGCATGAGTGGGTTATCCCTATGGTTATTAACATCAATAATGATAGGAAGATTAGTATTTAAGTGGATTAAAGGGAACTTAATGCCTCATGTGTCATAGATCCTTTTCCTACACAATTCATTGAGGAGATCATTGAAGGAGTTGCAAGTTGTGAAATCTATTCTTTCATAGATGGGTTCTCAGGCTATAACCAGGTGTGCATTGTGTGTAAAGGCCAGGAAAAGACTACTTTCACCAATGAGTGGGGAATTTTCGCTTATATAATAATACCTTTTGGATAAAAAATGTGCTAGTAGTATTATTACGCATAGTTGTATAGGGTTTTCACGAATTCATCCAAAAATTCTTGTAGGTTTATGTGGATGACTGGACAGTCTATGGGATTGTCAAAGATCACCATGACAATCTGAGGCTCATGTTCGAATGGTGAAGGAAGTTAAACATCTCTCTTAACATTAAGAAGTGTATCTTTGCTACACCTTTTGTTATTTTCCTAGGGCACATCATTTATAAGGATGGATTGTTGGTAGACCTAGCAAGGATAGCATTGATTTTCAGATTAGAAGAACTTACCAATCAAAGTGAGGTGCACAGATTCTTGGGGAACACTGACTACTACAGAAAATTTGTAAAAGGATACGTAAAGATTGCTACACCCTTAGAATAATTGCTTAAGGCCAAAGGGAAATTTTATTGGGGTGACACACATATATAGGAATTTGAGAACTTAAAGGAAAGATTGACCATTTTTCCTATCTTGTGCTTTCCTTCCTAGAACAAACCATTTCATGTACATGTTGATCCCTCTAGCATGGAAATTGGTGTAGTCTTCGGGGAAATAGGAGAGTAGAATGTGGATCATCCCATATGATTTACAAGAAGGAATTTGACACTAGAAAAGTAGAAATATAATACAACATAACACAAGGCATTGTCCATGATTTACGTGCTTCACAAGTTTCAATAGTACTTATTGTCCACACTGTTCATTTTCTATACAAATAAAATGGCACTGAAGTACTTGGTCAACAAACCTATTTTGCAAGGGTACATTTGATAGTGGATACTCATGTTTCAGGAATTTGATTTGATAATTATTGTAAATCCAGGAAAGTGAAATTTGGGACCTAATCACTTATCAAGGATTAATTTTTATGAGGATGCACATAATATTAAAGAAACTATGCCTGATGCACAATTGTTCAGGCTTAACTATGCACTAGCAGATTTAGAGGACATTGCATTATTTTTGTGCACTGGCCTTGTGCTAGAGGAGATGAATAATCTAGAGAAGAAGCAAGTTGCTATTTGGACTGCGCCATACCATCTCATCAGAGGATACATGTATAAAATGGGTAGAGATGAGTTTTTGTGCAAGTGTGTTTTGGAGGATGAACACAAATCCATTATGGAGGAAGCTCATAAAGGTATTGAAGAAGGACACTATGCAGGGATGCAAGTGTACACAAGATCCTTCTAGCTAGTTTATGGTAGGAGACATTATACAAGGATACCAAGGATTATGTCAAATCATGTGATCAATGTTAGAAACTTGGAAAACCTAGAAGTAGAGATGAAATTCCTTTGTAACCCAAAGTGAGAACAAATAATTTTGAGAAGTGGGATGTTGAATTTGTAGGAACTAGTGCACCACCCACATGCAAGACATGGGCACACTACATCATCACTTGTACTAACTACTTGAAAAGGTGGGAAGAGGCTGCACCTAAAAAACATTACATGGTAGCCACAACAACAAAGTTCCTTTGGGAGAATATTATCAGTAGGTATGGATGCCCATTAAGCTTGACCAATGATAGAGGAACTCATTTCTTGAATAAGACAATCAAAATTTTACTAGCAGAGAGTTTATGGTGCTACACCATAAAACTACTCCTTATCACCCTAAAGAAAATGACATTGCTAAAGCTTTTAATAAGATCTTGGGAAAAACACTTACGAAGATATAAGATGTTGGAAGAAATGATTGAGATGAAAAGGTGTCAACCATTCTTTGGGCATATAGAACAACCTATAAATGGTTGAAAAAGGTTACACCCTTTCATCTAGTGTTTGGTGTGGAGGTTTTTTTACTTATGGAGTTTTTATTACCATCCCTGCATATTACATGCCTAGGTGGTTTGTATAATGAATAGGCCATGGAAGAGCATATTGAGAAGATGATGCAATTAAATGAACAACATGCAATTGTGCCTTGGATCCATAAGACACAAAAGGCATGACAAAATCCTTAACATGATAGTCACATTAAAAATAAGTCTTTTGTAGTTAGGAAGATGCTCCTTCTCTATGAATCCAAATTTACATGCCACTTAGGGAAGTTGAAAGTCCATTAGCTCAGACCCTTTGTAGTAACCAAGATACTTGAATCATGCGCATGTTAATTGCAGGCACTAGATGAGACCATGTTTCTCGGTTACTTTAATGGGATTAGGTTGAAGCCCTACTATAAATAAGCTTATTTGTGTTTGTAATAAGGTAGTGTTGCCACTTAAATTAGATTTTATTTCATGTTTTGTTTTTTATCTTTCTTATTTTATTATAACAAGTACATTCACATGTAGGAGATGATTAATATCCATTGAGTTCATGGGTAGATGACTGTGCATAATTTTAGTGTGGGGTAGAAGCATGTATGAATATTAAATAGGAAATATCTGATGATGGTTCATGCCATAAAGTTAGTACAGAGGTGTGCGAGACATTTGAAGAAAGATTAGTGCTGGTTAAATAAGAATTAAGAACATGCAAAGGCATAAGAAGGTATTATAGGTTCCTAAGTATGATTGTGCATGGTAGGAGTTACTTAGGAGGGAATCCATGTAAATAATAGGCCATGTATTGTAACATGGGGGAGGCAGTAGAAGGATATACAATTGGGAACCTAGCACAAAGGAAGATGGTTTGCAACACAAGGAAATGCGTGTATGGATGTCTGTAGGCTTGGGAAGTAGTAAGCATTCCAAAAGGTTATGAATACCGTGCATGCGAAAGAAAGGAATGTAATAAAGTAAAAAGTGCCTTAGGAGGAAAAGGTGTTCTAAATTGGAAAAAGTAATTTTAAACTTAAAAGTTTTTCAAAAACTAAAAAGTAAGTTGGTAGAGTGTGAGAAATCTATAAAAAGGGGAAAATCAAGTTGTTTTCTACCTTGCATTCGAGAAATTTGAACAACTGAGAAACCAAGTGATAAGGTGAATTAACCAGTGAGAAAACGAGAGTAGCGTCCAAAGGTTGTTAGTGTGGAGCTCCTTTGTGGGAAAAGTGAAAGGTTGAGTGAGAAGTTTGAGCAAGAAGTTAGGGCACAATCAATTGGGGTTTAATGAGATTTGAGATTAATCGGATAGGGTTCATAGGGCTCAAGAATCATGAAGGAAGGCCACAAATTTTGCATACAGGGGTCGGTGAACAAGAATACCTAGGGCACAGGTTGAAGTAAAGATAATGACACCCAAGAAGGCTACTTCAACGTCACCAAAGGGAAAGGGCAAGGGAAAAACTAATAAGAACAAAGTTGAGGACCTATAAAAGGATTTATTTTCAAAAATACAATATCATCTTGAAGTAATTATGGCACAACAATGGACCTCACAGCTTGCAAAGTGCAAAAATATGGAGTTCAATCATAGGGCACAAGGAATAAGGCCATGCTGAATAAGGAAATGCAGTGGGAATTGCCAACCTAGAATGCAGAGGGACAATTGTTGATAGATGAGTCAATTAAGAAGAGTATCAAAAAGGTAGGGGTCCTGCAACTGTTTGAGATGTTGTACTTTAAAATACCTATAGACCTCTTTCAATGGTTGATGTCAAGGGTGCATGAATACTATTTCTACTTCATAGGTCGAAGGATGAGGATTATAGATCATTTGATTGGGTGAGTTATAGGGTTGTGAGAGACAAGAGTATACATGGAATTGGACTTGTGAGATGAGGCTAAGATTGAATAGTTGGTGACCAAGTTGTAGTTTGAAAGAGGAGGTAGAGCCATGAATGTGGACAAACTTGTAGACCCCGTGACTAGGGTAACGACCAAATTGATAAGTTACAAACGTGGCACCTCAAAAATATGGAGAGAGGTGAATAGAAAAATCATCTACATCGCACAAAAAATGGTGCATAAAACACAATATAACATTGCGCAGTGCATCGTAGATGGAATCATTGAGGAGGCGAAGGCATAGAATTAAGAAGGATCCAATATGACATGGGGCTCGATTCTATTATTAATTTTTGTTGAGTTACAGGGATTAATTTCTTCACTGGCATGCTTTTATAGACTTTCTAGAATACACAGTAACTGGCGTAACCGTTAATGCTTCTTCTTGATTATTTCCACATTTATTGCTTGTATGCTTAGATATATTTAATATATCTATATAACCAGTGTGCTAACCCCAACAACTGGTATCCGAGCTTTTTTGTTTGAGGATTGTGTGTGTTGACAGATTTACTCACAGAGGGATTTCTTATTGAGTGGGAGCAAAGTAATGGGAGAAGAAATCAAATTCAGAGTAGAGAAATTTGACAGCCGTGATTATCTATTATGGAAGATGTAGGTGGAGGATTATTTGTATAAGAAAGATTTATACTTACCATTGGATGAGAAGGCAAGACCTTTAAAGATGACTGATGAAGAATGGAAAATTATTGATAGAAAGGCTCTGGGATATATAATATTGAGTTTGACAACATCTATGGCTTTGAATATTACCGAAGCAGGATCTATGGTAGAGTTAATGAAATCTTTAGCAAATCTATATGAAAAATATAGTGCTTCAAATAAATTTTATTTGATGAATAAATTGTTTGATTTAAATATGCGAGAAGGTGGATCTACATCAAGTCATTTGAATGATTTCCGGTATATTGTAAATCAAATAAAATGAGTTAGTATTCTGTTTGAGGATGAAGTGAAAGACATTTTATTATTATGATCTTTTCCAAATAGCTGGGATAACTTGGTAATGGATGTTAGTAATACAACTCCTAATACTAATGTTTTAAAGTTTGATGAGTATAATCCCGAATGAAGAAATATGCATGAAGAGTACATGAGAATCATCATCTGGGAATGCTTTGAATGTAGAAAGTAAGGGAAGGAAAAGGAGAGATCCAAGAGAAAAAATAATGGGAAATCAAAGTCTAGGAAAGGCATATCTAAATCCAAAGTTAGATGTATAATCTGCTAGAATTGTGGAAAGAAATGTCATGCAAAGAAGGATTGCTGGTTCAAGGAAAACAAAGAGAACTTACCAGACAAAGGTATAGAGGAAAATGTTGCTGAAAAAGAGGTAATGCAAGATGCCCTAATTCTCTCCTTAAATAATAAAATTGAATCATGGGTTTTAGATTCAAGATCCTCTTTCCATGCAACCCCTAATAAGGGTTATTTCAAAATTATGTCCAGGGTAATTTTGGGCATGTTTATTTAGGAAATGATGAACCATGAAATATTAATAGTAAAGGTGAAGTTCATCTTAAATTCTAGAATAGAAATACATGGATATTGATATATATGAGGCACTCACCAAGCCTCAAGAGAAATCTAATTTATGTAGGATAATTGTGTGAAACTAGTTGCATGGTTACACTCACAGCCGAATCTTGGAAATTTACCGAAGGATCTCTTGTTGTAACAAGAGGCAAGAATGTAGGATCATTGTATTTATCTACCTGTATTATTGATTCCTTTTCTATTCTATCTACTTCATAATCAGATACAAGCATGTGGAACAATCGGCTAGGCCATATGAGTGAAAAGGAAATGCAAATCTTAAAGGCAAAGGGTAAGTTATCAGATCTAAAATGTGTAGATTTTGATTTCTGTGAGCATTGTATTTTTGGAAAGTAGAAGAGAGTGATATTTCTCAATGAAAGATGAAACATAAATTGGAGCTTGTACACTCAGATGTGTGGGGATCAACCTAGGTAGATTCTCATAGAGGATCCCAATACTATGTTACTTTCATTGATGATGCCACAAGAACGGTATAAGTTTCTTGTATTAAACATAAATCTAATGTTTTTGAAACTTTTAAAAGATAAAAATACCTTGTGGAAAATAAATCAAGTTCAAAGATAAATTGCCTTAGATATGAAAATGGTGGTGAGTACTGTAGTAAGGCTTTCAATGATTATTTTTTAGTAAATGGAATACGTAGAGAAATGATGGTTCCTAGAACACCACAGGAGAATGGTGTTCTAGAGAGAATGAATAGGAAAATCATGGAATGTGCTAGAAGCACAAGGATACATGCTAGATTACCCTTGCAGTTTTGAGCAGAAGTAGTAGATACATCAATATATTTGATCAATTGTGGCCCCTCAAGTGCATTGAATGGTGGAATACCAGAAGAAGCATGGACTGGAAAATAAGTAGATCTTTCTTTTCTTAAAATATTTGGCTCAAAATATTTTGTGCATGTTGATAAGGAAAATAGAAATAAATTGGATGCTGAATCTAAAAGATGTAGTTTCATTGGTTATGGCTATGGTGATTTTGGATTCCGGTCTTGGGATTTAGAGGATGCTAAGATTGTTAGGATTTGTGACATTGATTGGAATTAAAAGAGAATGTATAAGGATCAGGTTTTGGTATGCAAGAATGAACCAGGTGAAGATTTTGTTGAGAAAAGTGCATTCTTGGATTTAAAACAAAAATCCACAGACACCAGTGTTACTCAGAGCAGGACCAACGTCGGTTAGGTGAACCGACACCAACTATAGAGGAACGAATATTGACAGAAGGTGATTGGTGTCGGTTACTGTCAGAAGTAGATACAAATCTACTGGATGAGTAGATTGAGCCTTTGACACCCCAAATCTAAGTGAGAAGGTCACAAAGGGTAAGTAGACCCCCATAAATATTTTAATCTTCCTTATGTTATATATTATTAACTGATAGTGGTGAACCAGAAAGATTTGAAGAAGCAATACAGGATAAATCCCACAAGCACTGGGAACATGACATGAATGAAGATATGGAATCCTTGGAATAGGATCAGACATGGGATTTGGTTAAGTTTCTAGTAGGGAAGAGAGCATTGCAAAACAAGTAGGTTTACATGATCAAGGAAGAAGAGGGTGGAAAGAAGAGATACAAGGCAAGACATATAGTAAAGGGATTTACACAGAAAGTAAGTATTTATTTTGGTGAAATATTTTCTCCTGTTGTTAAGATGACTTCTATTTGTACTGTATTGAGTTTAGTTGTAGTAGAGGATTTGCATTTGGAGCAACTTGATGTCAAGATGACATTCCTTCACGGTGATTTGGTGGAAGAAATTTATATGCAACAATTGCTTGGGTATGAAACCAAGGGTAAGGAGAAATTTGTGTGCAGATTGAAAAAGATCCTATATGGGATCAAGAAAGCCCAAAGGAAATGGTATATGAGGTTTGATAGTTTCATGCATGAGCATGGTTATTTAGATGTGAATCTGACCATTGTGTTTATTTCAAGAAGATTGGAAATGGGAGCTATATTATTTTGTTACTGTGTGTGGATGATATGTTTATTGCAGGATCTATTATGTAGGACATTGGTGAGCTTAAGGGAAAGCTATCTCACACATTTGTAATGAATGATTTAAGAGTTATAAAGAAATTCCTTGGCATGCAAATTCTTAGAGATAGAAAGAACAAGAAGTTATATTTGTCTCAGGAGCATTATATCAATAAGGTGTTGGAAAGGTTTAATTTAAAAAATTCAAAACCTGTAAGTACACCTATGGTTGGAAACTTTAAATTAAGCAAAGATCAGTGTCCTATATGACATGAGGAGGTTGAGTACATGACAAAAGTTCTGTATGCTTCAACAGTCGGGAGATTGATGTATGTTATGGTTTATACCAGACTAGACATTACACATGCAGTGGGAGTTATGAGAAGATTTATGGCTAATCCAGGTAAAGAGCATTATAAAGTAGTCCAATGGATTCTTAGGTATTTGAGAGGGACATCCAACATGCATTTATGCTATGGAGGGTTAGATACTTCTTTACGTGGCTATGTGGAATCATACATGGCTGGTGATTTGGATGGAAGGAGGAGCACCACTGGATATGTTTTCATAGTAGGTGACATGACAATTAGTTGGATTTTTAGATTGCAGAAAGTTGTGGCACTGTCTACTACAGAGGTTGAGTATGTTATAGCTACAAAAGCTAGCAAGGAGATGATATGTATGATAAGGTTTATGGAAGAGTTGGGAAAGGAGCAAGAGGATTGCATATTGTACAGTGATAGTCAAAGTGCAATTCATATGGCAAAGAACTCAACGTTTCATTCTAGAACAAAACACATTCAGTTGAGATATCACTTCATACAACAAGTATTGGAGGATGGGCAACTAAATTTGGAGAAAATTCATACAAAGGAGAACCCTATGGATATGCTAACAAATTTGTTGGAAAAGGAGAAGTTGGAGCTACACTCCACTTCTATTGGTCTTTGAGTTTGAGACTTGGAGAGGGAGAAACACGCCAAGGAAAGGATCAAAGGAAATATTTGTACGATACAATGCAATAATTTATCTCTAAGTGGGAGATTGTTGAGTTATGGAGCTTAATTTCTTCATTGACATGATTTTACAAACTTGCTAGAATACATAGTAACCAACGTTGGTTGATGAACCGGCATCAGTCACCCATGGACCAGTATCTATCAGGAAAGGAGGAACTGTCATCGGTTACCTATGCGTGATCATTTATTTAAGTCACGGGAAAAAGATCTATCTTTATTTGTAAAGTGAATCTAATGGTTGTGATTGAATAGATAAAGTTCCCTAAGTTTGTATAGGCCTATATAAGCTAGAAAAATAGGGTTAAAAGAGAATTAAGAAAGATTTACAATAATTGTAAAGAAGTTTCCTTTTGTAGAGAAAAGAAAAGCTTATTGAGAAGAAAGTATAGGACATCTAAGAAGGCCTAGAAGCTTGCAGATCTTCATTATATTTCCTCTGTGATAATAAATTATATATTTCTTGGTGGACGTAGCCCACATTGGGTGAACCACGTTAAATTTTGTGTATTGTTTCTTCTTGATTATTTCCATTTTTATTGCTTGTATGTTTAGATTTGTTTAATATATCTATACAACTAGTGTGCTAACCCCAACAATTGTATTCTAGGATGTTGGTGTTCCAAACAGAAAAGAATAAGATATGTGGGGCCACCTTGCAGAAGATCAGTCCCCCACAATTTAATTTGTAGAGTTTACATGCGAATGTGCGTTCAATAATCAATATAAGGAATGCTTGGAAAAGTGCTATAACAAGTTTCACACAACATTTGGGAATGAATGACACGTACCTCAAGAGTTACCTGGAGAAGTTGGGGATCAAGAAAATTTTGTAGTAATGCAACACTTTAGCCTTGCATGATTTATGTTGGCTAATAGAGAAATGGGACCATGGTGCAAAATTCCATTTGCATTCACAAAAAAATATTTCAAGTACGTAGTGAATAGGATTAAGGATGCATAAAATTCAACTTTCGATGTAGACAAGGTGAATTCAGACTGACATATATTACACACCACCTTTAGATATTATTCCAGGCCCACATTCTTAGAGACATCAGAGCTAGATGCCTTGCATTTGAACCCCATGGTGAATGTTACAATTGGGGGTATGGTCTTTAGGGTCTTTATGGTTTTGTGTCTGAAGACACAGGGTAGAGTAGAGGTATAAGTATGTGAAATTTTCTTGCCATAACTCAAGAAGTGTATAAAGGATATCCCTAAGAGAATTTGAGAGGAGTCCCTGACAGAATAAGAAGAATATGTTGCACTAGATCAAGGGTAGAGAAAAAAGATGCAATATAAAATAAGGAAGTACAATGAGGGTGAAGAACCCTCTCATCCAACCAAGGTAAGTCCATTAAGGACTAAGAAGGGGCACACAGAGGCCCAAGTAATTTTTTTTTGATGAAGACATGGAGGATAAGGTTGCATAATAATTAGGGTGTGAGAAGTACATGCATGAGACAGAGCCGCCAATAGATGTGGAGCCTATCCCAGAGAAGGGAGAATGAGGTAAACAAAATAGTAGCCCACACATGGAGTAAAAACCAACATGCATGGAGGCACCCAAGGGAAACAAGGAGGCCAATTATACATATGTTATCAGGGAAGAAAAGGGTGGCAGAGGAGAGATGAGTACAAGGTCATTCACACCAAGGAAGCCATAGACCAAGGAAAAATCATAAAGGAGATGAAGGCCCCCGAAATCACCACATATTCCTTTCATAGATGATCCCACAAAGGTTTTGAGGGTGAAGTTTCAAAGCACGGTCCCTTTAGAGAGATTGTATAGATGGGAATTACTGGAAAAGGAATGAGGGCTCTCACGCACTAAGAAGAGGCTATCTTGGAGTATGTATACACATGCAAAAGAGCCAGAGTTTAAAATTAACAACATGTCCTACTTCATGCTAGAATAGAATAAGCATTCGAGGAAAGAGTACAAGATTATTGACCCCATGAGGATAACTGATGAGGATGCATACAATGCCTTGAACAAAATTATGGTAGAAATAATGTGCCAAAATATTAACAAGGGGGATACCATGAGACTCATGGTAGAAGAGAAAAAGATAAAGGAGCGTGAGACTGAAGGTTTAAAAAATGACATCAAAGGGGAGTAGAAGTGCACCAAGGAGGCCTATGAGAGGGTAGGAGATTTGGTGAAACAAATTATTGGTGCGTGCCCCACCTTGGTGAGAAAATCCTTACCTAATTACAATGATCAAATGGAATATCTTGAGGAATTAGTCAGAATGCTGATTATGAATGTCAAGAGTGGCATATGGCCATTATTTGAATAATTGGCTAAAGAAAAGGAAAAGAATAAAGTGTTCGTGGAGGCCAAGATAGTTGATATCAAAGTTGTCTTCATGTAAGTTAGGGAGGTCAACAGTAAGGTAGAATTGGCATTCTATAGGTGCCATAAGAGTGACCCTATCATCAACATGCACCTCACCAAAAAATAAGTATAGCTCATGGTAATATAGTCGAAGAAACTAACCAATAAGATTGAGTGCAAAAAATTCATGGTAGAAGTATCAATGTAAAAGGAATTAATAAAGGCCATGAGGGATACATTGGAGCTTCTGATTTAGTAGATTTAGCTCTTGGTTTTTGAATTCAATGTGGTCATCAAGTAGATAAAGGGGAGAGTGGATGAAGTAGTGAGTGACCAAATTCTAGGAATTGTAGAGGCGGTGCCTAGAAAGGCCATGGAGAAGCTCACAGTGTGGAAATTTTTCATATATGCATTAAATGCATAGTTTCTAGAGTTCCTCCAGTAACTTAAAGCAGTTGATGTGGTTGGTGCATAAGTTAGAATTCATTCTTTGGATTCATGGTGTTCTTGGCCTTTTTATTTTTTCTTTAAACATTATTTGATTTATCCATTCCTTGGAGATATAAGTTGGGAAACACATTGCTAAGGACGAGTAATGACTTTAGCATGGGGTAATGTTGAGTAGAAGAAATAACTAAGTACTAGCCATGTTCGAAGGTTTGGAGCCATCTACAAAGGGGCACATGCTCACAAGAAGGGTCAATGTGTGGAGGTTCGTGCATGGGTAAACAAAGTTAGGACTTTAGCAGATTTTCTAAAGACATGGCTTAAAATAGAAAAGCAGAGGAGGCGTGGTGTCCAAAAAATGTTTATATTTAGACAAAAGAATGATAGCTTGGGATGCACACAAAGGAAGTTATAATAGTTAAAAGCACATATAGATACCAAAGAATATCATGCATGTGCTAAGTGAATAAGAGGATTAAAACAAGTCTTATAATTAGGTTAATCTATTATTAGCAGAGATTGTAAAAAACATGCAAGCTATTTTTGTACACACTTCAATTATTAGAAAGCTGTATGAAGTGGTGAAGAGAAAGTCCGCACCCTTATATATAGGTAATAGATCTATGTTAGGGGTCTGGTTGACCTATGTAGCATGTGTGTGAGATAAAGCTTCTTAAGGGCGTTGATGATTGTGTAGTAATGAGTTTTGGAATTTTTTATGAAAGTACGTAGGTCATGTGTACGTATGTACTAATGTTAATGAAATCAACTCTATGTTATGTAATATAATTATACCCATGATGATGTTTTGGAATGTCAATGTTATTGTTCTTCTTGAATGAATTATAATTTTTTTCCTTATTATATGTGTTTCCAAATTGCCATGGTTAGAGTGACTATCTGGACATGAATGGGTTTTGGCCAATAATATGGTAAATATGCATAACAAATGAGGGACTTGATAGCTGCACACACTTTAGGTGAGTGTTCACACTTGTCTGAATGAAGTGCCATCGCGCATAGCTATAAAGTGGATAAACAAAGAATACACCATGAACTAATGCCTCATACTCCTCCACATTATTTAAACATGAAAAATGCGGTATGTGAGTAAATACTATAGTTTTTCCATTGGGGAAACAAGAAATGCATCTACCCCAGCTCCAATTATGCTTTTAGAACTGTTAAGGAACATTTTATATTAACCAGAAGCATCCTTTTCTTCTTTGAGTGACATGGGGATAGTGAAATCTTATTCATGGACACATTAAGTACCTAGACCATTCTCCACACTTGTATCATGTGGATCAAATTCATGCTTCTCTTTAACTGATTCATCTAACATGAGATCAGGAACTGAAAATGACGAATACACTATCTTAGTGGATTTAGGATCAATGCTTACTTCTCCTTGGACTGTGTAGTTTGCATTAATAATAATAGGATCATGAGCTTCAACATGATAAGCTGAGATAGACTCAAATTTAATTATGAACGTAATTATGTATCTTGTTCTTAATAACATATGAGTCCAATATGAAGAAATATATTTACCCACTTTGGATGTGAAATCTCTTGATAGGTAGAGGGTAAACAACGGTGGAAAATCAATCACGAAGATATCTTGTGTTATGGTTAGGCTTGGGTAAGCATGAAGAGTAAACTCTAGATCCTTTATTAAACTCAATACCTGCATTCTTGATCCATCAAGTTACAAAACACCTTTTGAGGTTGGGATATAGTCAATTCCCAAGATATTTTCTATTGTCTTTCACATTTTTGAAGTTTTAGCACCAAAATCTACCATGCAGTTGTGTACAAGATGCTTTCCAATAATGAGAGACATGTAGAAAGGAGGAGGTTGGACAATTGAACTTAGTTGTTCCTCCTTGGGATGAAAAATATTGAATGGTGAGTATGCTTCATGCATGGCGGGTTTTATAGGTAGAAGCTACTTTAATGCTTCTTAGAAGAGATCCATTTAAGATGGAATAGACAAGGCATCCAAAATCGTTACATTTAAATGTCCTTTTCATCTGTTCCACAATGTTGAGGGTAATACCCACTACCTTTTGCAATGAGGGATCAACATGTTATTTCCTTCTCTACTTTATCTGTGGAAGCTCTTTGGATTGTGGAATTCATATATTTTGTAGATCTATAGTATTTTACAAATTTTCTATAATCCACAAAACTTATTTGTTCCGTGGATGCTGAGTGACCCATAGTAGAATGGATAAATATGAATTTCTACCTAAGTCTGTAGAATGACTAGAACTATTATGTGGATTCAAAGAAATAAGAGGAGATATTACATCCATCTATGTATTTTTGGACCTTATATTGTCTACTACATGAAGTTTCAACATGTTCAAAGTGTCAGTGGATTGATTAACTACACAAAATTTTTCAAGTCCAAAAAGTATAAAATTAGTATCTGGGGAGGTCTCTTGTATATCTTTTGCATTGATTTTTAATGGATCCATAGTTTTTTCTTATTGGTATAATAGAGTTTAGACCATGACAGATTTCTGCAATAGATAATTCATTCTAGCCTTGTTATCACTACCCCAAAAATGTGGAATTTATGAAAATATTTGATTTTTTGGTAAAATGACCCATTTTACATGGTTGTATCTAGCTTGTTGATGTAAAATAATGTTAAAATTATAAGTATTTAGCCAATTTTGAGCAAGTTTGGGATTAAATCGGTCAATGTATACTTTGAAGGAACATGAGGAACAATTCCTCCATTCCTCCTATTCCCCACATTATCAATTTATCTACAATGCATTATTCCTTAGAGTTAATCAACTTTTGAATGGTTTGGTGGAACTTGTTCCATCATTCCACCTGTTCCCTAATTACCCAGTTTGTCCACATCTCTGCAAACCTTCCTTCACATCGACTTTGTCGACAATTTTTGGAAGTGGAGGAACTTGTTCTTCCCTTCCCTTTATTCCCCAAAATCCCATTTTCTCCACAACCCTTTACCCTTCATTGTAGAAATTGTGAAGGTTTGTGGAACAAATGAAATAGTTCCATCTTAACGTCGGTTCCCCGTAGGCACGTTGCTTCAACATGATTTCTCCCCCTCTTTATTGTGGCCTTTGCAGGTATTTGTGAAACAGTTAGAACTTGTTACTTTGTGTCCTTAGTTCCTCACATCCTTGATATCCCTGCATTGAAGGTTATTCCTCGAGTGACTTAAACCCCCTTCATAACTGATTTGCAAAGGGAAAGGAAAAGGAGTTCCCATGGGTCTGCCAATGTCCTCATTACACTGTCCTAACCCTAAATTGATCCTTTTGATCCAAATTTCTATATAAACACTCTAAACTTAGTCATTTTTACCTTTTACAAATTCAATTTATCATGTCTTGCCCATTTCCTTTCTCCCATGCACCAAAAGAGGAATTTTTCTTTTAACTTTGTCATTTTTTATCCAAAGTCAAAAATTCAAGTTGTGTTGGGACTATTGCAAAAGCCCCTTTATTTTCATGCCAAAGGTGCATGGTTTCATCCTTCTTTTGTCTAGTTTTAAAGTTATTTGTGTTTCCATCTCTCCCCTTTAAATACCTCTTATAATCCATTGATTAGCCTCTATTTTATATGAGTTCTCCCCAATATTTGTACCATAAAGTTCCAATTTGTAGGGTACGAAAACATTTCATCTTTATAAACCTCCGTTCCTAACACAGGAGACAATGATGTTAGACACACGAACCTGAATGACATATGGGCCTGAATTTCAGATGATAGTCCCATTGTAATTGCTCAATGTATTAAAAATAGTGGAATTACTTATGTTGTTGGCTTCCCCACCTCAGTGCAATGCAATGAAACATTCCTGGCCTATTCCTTAAACTTTGATCTAAAAAATAAAGAATTGAAATACCCCCAAAATTAAATTATTGCCAAATTAGATGCCCATTATATTAATGTGGCCTTAGGATTCCCAAACTTTAAAGATTCCAAAATCTTAACTAGGATTGAAGCCTAACGAATTTTTGACCAAAATCAAGATAACTACAAAACCATGATTGCTAAATCTTGGCTTAAAAATAAAAATAAAGGACCTTCTAAATTACCCAGAGTTTTATACATAAGTGAATTCAAAGAAGAAATTTAAAATATGATCACATTACTTTCCATAATTATGGGCATGCCATCCACTAATGAGTTCCAATACTAGATGTGTGTATATACAAATGTGATATGCGAAGAACACAATGGTTGAACTGAGGGGGAAATAATTTGTGAGACCTTAGCAACTGGTTAATGTGCAACAAAGTAAAATATTTCATATAACCTCATACTTGATGTACACTATATAATCCTACAGGGTATGGATAGGATTATGAGGGTAGGAAAACAAGCAAAATGCACCAGTGTATAAGTTCTACACTCAACTTACCCATTAAAACAACAAAAATCACCTATTAAAATAACAAAAATCATCATAGGAGAGTGAATGATGCTTTAAAAATGTTATTGGTCAGACTACTTAAAGGAAATGCTATCGAAAGGGTTTCTTTAGAGACTAGGTAGCTGATTTCTACACACGATAGCCTCTTCATTCAATTTAGAAAGTTTTCACATATCTAGATAGCTAGATTTGAAGGAGTACCAAATATGATACCAATATATTGCAATGACCAATTGATTTTGGTTGAACTCTATATAAATTTGGATGTATTGCATAGAACCTGTGGGGACAAAAATATTTCAAAAATTCAATTCCCCATCTCATTGAGAAATTACATTTGTAGGTCTGCCCTTGATGCTCAGAATGTTGAGAGGACCATTTCAGAGTTCAAGTTTCATACATACAAGAAAAGGTCTTGCTTTGAAAGTAAATTTTTAATTTCAAATAATTTAAGGATGATCTACTATCATGTGCCAACATTTAAAGATTATTGGGAAGACTGTGCTGACGAGTACAAGGTAAAAAAATATCTTTGGAAGACTACCATTATAATAAATCAAGGATATAAATCTGTAGAAGGTTCATGAGGGCATTAAAGCTGATGATTCTGAATTTTACATTGTGAAGCATATGAGGTCTATTCAGTACAATCATCTTCATACCATCAATTGGTCTTAGAAGGAGGACAACCCTAATGAGTTGAACAACCCAATGCTCTTTATAATAAGGTAGTGCTATAACAAGAATTCAAAAGAGTTCAAAGAATCAATAAATACATCTTCTTCACAAGAGGCTTCCACCTCACAGAAGGAGATTTTGAATTAAAAAACTCCTTCCTCCTCACTCTTGGACTCAAGAAAAAATGTGTACACGAAGAAAGAAAAATCAAATGAGGTAAAGAAGAAGGAAGAAATGCATGGAAAAGGAGTTGAACAAGAAAACATTTAAACTGGTGAACCTACCTTTACCCCTAAACAAGTACCACAACCTTTTAAGGAGGAATAAAAAGTATATCAAGAATAACAAGATTAAGAAGAATAAAAGGAAGGTGAAGGAGGTGAAGAATAAGAGGATAAAGTTAAAATCATTGAGCCAGATACATGGAAAAATGATGTCTCTTGGCCTGAATTGGAGGTTATAAGACCACCCTCTTCTTCTATTGTTCCTTCCACTCTCGATGTATCTACTTCTCAACTTCATAGTTCTTATAATGTCCTTACATTTCATCCTCCAACCCCTTCTTGTAGAGATTACTTCACATGGATCCAACACATGATTGACTATAGAAAAAGGAAAGATCAATCTCAGATTGAAGTTTCAGGGTTTGATGCAGTGACTTCCCTTCTTGGTACAAGTCTTCCTTCTAATAAATCCAAGATAACTTCTCATTTGGTTTTAGATTCTGAAGGAAAATAATTATTAGAAAATACTAAACCAAAAGGAGACAAAAGTGATAAATAAATATCTATTTTTGACCTGGACCTCACTAGAACTTCACTCGGAGAATCAACCATTGAATGAGATGTGTACAATCTTAGGGAGACTATCTCTAAATTCATTGAGAGAGTGGAAAAAGGAAATAAAAATCAAGAGTAGATTAAGGAACAAATGCAATTTATTTCAAAATTTATCAAGTATTTCCACTCATTAGAAAATAATCCTCTTGATACCACTCCCCTCTCCTCACTTCTACCCGATGTGTTGGAAGTTAAAAGGACTGAGAGGGGGGTGAATCTGTCCCCAATAAAAAAATTCACTCTATACTTCAAAAAAACAAGCACATAACCTTATAAAACACAAGTATTACTGTATTATAACAAGTAGGTACACTTCACCATGAAACATACTCAAAGTAAAGATCATAATATATACACCAAACCACTTATATTAATACTCATATCAGATCATCACACTTAATTTATATTTAAATAAGATCACAATACATTGATGTTTTCAATAATAGTAAAAAATATACAAGGAAGAGCCACCAAGACGATCAACTTTGTCTCATGAATACATATGAAGATATACTTATTTTAAAATTCCTTCAACTAAATATCAGATCTGCAAATACTTCGAAAACATACAAATAACATCAAAATGCTAAGGAAATAGCATTCAAGCACATAACACAAGATTTTCCCTCCTTTAATTGGCCATCAACAAAACATCATCATATTTTCTTCACTCAAATTCTCCTCATGAAAACACAACCAAATTTTGACCAAGAATGAAATTCTAGGGATTTGGGCTATGTCAAACGGGTTTTTCTTTGTAGCAAAGGCTTATTCAATAGAAGATAAAATGGTTTCAAAAATATTAGCAAAAATGTGTGCATAACATCAATTTTATATCCTCTCCATGATTACAATTCAAACCAAAACATTTTCCCTCCTTTTGGACTACCAATACATCATGAAAGCATGCCATATAATTTTCATAACAACTACAAGTGAACCATATGGGTCGGCATAGAAAAAAACCTTCTTCCATGCACTAAAAATCCTCAAATCCCATGCATTGGAATGACACAAATCTCCTAATACCAAAACTATTATTAGTTATGAACTAAAAAATCACCAAACATGTTTAAAATAATATTTAAACATTATACATGGTCTCAAGTATCATGAACTAATCATTTTTTTTAATGGGACCAGTGTCTGATTTCCTTCACAAAACACATGTTTCCAACACCTTGTCTTTACCTTTTGACCTCAATTTCACCCAAGAACACTTCAAATATTTCATGTGACCCCTTGGTTTAAATTAAATAAACTTTATAACACTTCTAAACAAGTTATATCTCATCGAACATCCGCTGGTTTAAATTACATTAATGTTTTTCTTTACCAAATCAAGCTACCCAAAAAGAAGTTTTCAAAATCCAACTGGTTTGCACCATTTATGAAATATTAAAGAACTCAAAATGGATTAATTAGATAAAAAATTAACCCCTCTACATATTCTATGTGATATAAATCATCACCCAATCCATCCAATGCTCCAACCAACTCAAACTTTAAGCAAAATAAGTTTTTTCGTCACAAGCCAAAAAGTTATATTATCTACAAACTAACCTAGAAACCATATAAAAACTCATTATCATGAATAAATACTTATAAAACTAGAAATATATATGAATATTATTTCCAACAAAACTTTATTTACCTCATAACTCGACGTGTAGCTCTTACAATGTCCATTTTACTAAAGACAATTTTTAACTACCCCAAAACTGCCCTTTGACTAGTCAACCTAAATTGGGAACACTTTTCAATTTTTATGCATCCTCATTACCTGAAACCTATTTTAAAATCAATTAAAAATCACATAAATCACACAATGGTCATTTATTTTTCTATTCCTTTGGATAACCTTGTCCCAAACTGAACTTCATTAGAACCTAGCCTGTTTAATTGTGGTACACTCATCACCATGGCCTCTACCATACCTTTCTATAAATATGAATGATTCATCTACATGTTATAATCATCATTTTTTCTCTAGAAATCAAAACAATATTATTATATATAGTTTTCTGTAGACTAGTCTTGACTAGTGTTTTACTAGGGTTTAACACCAACTTACATTCTTAACGATAGTTCATAAAAAATAGACAATAAAACTACCTCATTATTTTTTTGAAACATTCTAAACTTGATATAGAAACATCCTTGAAAGTTATAAGGTCACATAAAAATCACATAATTTACGGTGAACATTAGAAGGTACAAATCGAGCTAGAAAACACACTACCAAATACCCTAGTTCACCAAAACTGTTGTATCATGAAAAATACTCATCATACCAACCTGAAAATTTTCCATAGCATAAAAATAAACCATAATAAAATTTCCAATCATCAACATATTATAAATATCTCCCAATATTTTTATCCACTAAGACTTGCATAGCTAGCTCTTAGGGTTTTGCACTGTAAAGGCTAGGGTTGACTGAAGGAACATCAAAACACATCATGAAAACACTAAAAATGGTCCACAAAATACCTAATACATAAATATAAAACTACATACATGCATCCATGAGCTCATATTTCTCCATACCTCAACCTCATACCTCCTAGCATCCATACATGCTTCAAATGAGAGTCTGAAACATAGTCACTATCATGTATCTGCATCCTAAAGCTCATGTGAGTGGACTAAACACTCCCAATACTTTCTATCCATCATTTCATCATGCTTCTTAAGTCACAAATAATCTCCAACCTCCATGCACTATCACTTAGGCTAGCTAGGCCACCTGAATAGGCTTGCTAGAACAAACAATCCTTAGTGAAACATCATGTGCACCTGTGAAAAAACTTTAAACATGTATATTCATCACTTCGAGAATCATCTAACCCTAATCCATCATACAATTTTTCATTAATGATTTTTTTTCATCAATGAAAACACTAATGCAATATCATGTCAACAATCTCCCCCTTTGTCATTAATGGAAAACCACTTAAACTTCTCCCCCTTTTACATTAATGACAAATGATAACTTTACCTTCATGTTATTCACATTTCTAAACCTCATATGATCACCTCTTGGTTATAAACATCAATCAAGGGTCTCTAGTAAGCTTAAAAACCTTGAATTTCACTCAAAAGCTGATGTTTCCTTCTTTGTAAGCATGTAAAGAAAACACTCCCCTTGGGAAAAGTACATAAACCATCTAATATTGCAAAAACTCATGAATAAAGAAAAATAATTACCTTTGCATTGTTCTAAAAATCCATACTTCACCTTATATGCATGTAAAAGTATCTATTTTCACAAAAAAAATGTTTTTCACATCATGAAGTCACTGTAGCATAACACTGTCTAAATCAAATACACCATGGACATGCCAACATTGTCATATATGAGTAGATAAATCCACCTTAACTTCTTTTATTGAGATTACACTATATTTTCTAGGCATATATTTATCTTGTCAATACAATTTCTTTCTCACTACCTCACACAAGGACTGAGATCCCTAAAGTAACACTTCAATAACTTTAGATCAAAACTTGACATGTTCTCGAACATCATTCACACCTTGACCATGCAATTCACAACTCCCCCTAGGCTTAATGAAAAAATCACTAGTAGAGAAACATATAATCATGCATTTTACATTGATAACTTAGGAAGACAAAAACTTAATTACTTTGGCTCTTCCCTAAAGCTCCATTTTAATCTTTGATAGTCATATTTGACTCAGATAGAGAATTTAAGGACCAAATTCAACTAACCAAAGAATAAAACACCAATATCATACCTTTTTTCCTTGGAAACATCAATCCATCTTCAAGAAACTTACATTCATGCTCCCTCTAACTTTAGTACGTACATATACCCCTTATCCTCATGTGATAACATATTTTCAAGTCTTTGTATACTAGAGACAAACAAAATATCAAATTATCCTTCAACTTTGACAAGAGACATACACTTCTAGTGCATGAATGCACTGAGATGACCTTCGAGGAGAGAACCGTAGGCCCCCCCTATTATGAAGAAAAATTACACACCTAAGTAGCATATACACCTGTAGAAGAATATTTTCTTGTCACTGTGGGACTGTGGAAAACCAACTAAGATCTTGAACCATCTTTTGATCAAAGTATAGGTAATGAGTATAGTAAAATTATTCACCATTATCAACCATCTTGATCAATCTTATTGGATACCAAATACATCTTGTAACTTTTAAAAAAAACTACCTTCATACCTTATTATTACTTGGATACCTTTATTTACTCATTGTGATAGTGCATGCAAGTACTGATAACTAATATACATATACTAATGGATTTCACCTCATATACCTCATGTAGACCATTTTAATAGAGTTCAAAGCTTCTTAAAATATCTTATGACTTCATTTTAATTTTAATTTTCATTGTATACATGTAGCTATGTTTAAGGTCTCCAAAAACATAAGGAAATGATAAAGAGAAATACCTCTTTAGCTGAGATTCATTCTAAAAACTATTTACCCAATCGTAAGAATATTATTTTTTTATTTATGATTTATTAAATTTCCTTGATTTATTTTCAAAAGAAGCCAATTTTTCTCCTTTAAAACCCTAGTTGAGGGTTTAGATTGTTGTATAGTCTTGAAAATTAAGAAATCTCTCTTTCATAACAAGATTCTTATGTTTCTTGACATTGATGAAACCAAAAGGTATATACCAATCAGTTGGTACCTTAAATTAACAAATATCTTCTTGGACAACTCTTGAATCCATTACCTTTAAAACTTAGAACTGGTATCACTGAAACTACTCATGAAAGTCTCTCTTCCCTTCTAGGTACAATAATACATACTCCCATATCTTTAAACTTAACATTCTTTAAGAAACAAACCTCCTGAGTTGATTGTGATGCTCCAATGAATATGTTGGACAAACATTTCCTACTTATAGAAGTTTTTCACCATGCGCTAAGTACAATGAGCTTTCATATTCACAAATCTTGACCGCATCAGGATCCAATAATTTTCCTACCAGATAAGAGATTATTAATAAAAAATTCAAGGATGCACTTATATATATGAATTATATTCATGCATATAAGAATCTAATAAGGATTATCTTTACTCATTTCGAACTACTTACATCCTTTCATAATGTGAACTCAAACAACTAGCTCTGGTGTATAGGTTTTTAGTATCTAACGTTTTACATTCACATCTTGATGATGAAATTTTACCCATTATGTATACCCATTTGGCCAAAATAAAACCTCAAAGAGCCTTTAATACACATACAAAAAGGAGACAAACCTAGAATGTACTTTTGTACACTTGAAAATTAATTCTTTACCATTACTACTAAAAAATTCACTATACTGTCACGCATTCCAAGAAATTTTGGCATTGATAGGGTCTAAAACATTTTTAAATCATGAAATACACCTTATCTAGATAATTTTTATAGATTTGTAGCTTTAGATACCACAAATTACTCTCTCAACAATAACTACTTCATTGTATCACACAATATGCATACTCAGAACCAGTTTATGACAGTGACACCTCAAAAATGCATAAAAATTGAGATCAAGAGCTCAAATTTGGTCAAAAAAATAGTTGTTACAAATATATTGTGTAACATTATTAATAAATTGTAATATTATTAATAATGAGTTAATACATCTCATATTAATAATATAGTTAATAGTTGTGTGTGAGTAAAGTTGTTGAATAAAAAACTCACGTAGCTATTTTGGTTTGAGAGATATTAGGAGATAGGTTTGAGAGATTCATGGAGAGTGATATGAGGTATTGAAGATGAAGTTTGAATCCACCTTTTTAGGAGATCAAACATTATAAAATGCAACCTCTATCTTTGTAATTGATATCCCGAATCAATTCTTAATTTGTATATATTATTATTCGCTGTTTATTTCTCATATTATTGTGCAGCTTTTATCAATAATAACCACATCTTCCAATATCCTGAGTAGATTTTGAGATTGATTTTTAAGATTGTGCATTATTTACATACCTATAATCTCCTTTATTTTTCCTTATTAGTCTTCAAGAACTCTACAAAGACCCTCATTCTTCATAATGTTTGAACAAATCATTATGCATGATGGTGAACCAAACATTAAAATTATATTTTCAATTCATTAGGCACTTGAACTTGAAGTTATAATGAAAACCTCATACATAGAGCACTTAGATGTAGAAAACACAAAGAGATCATGACAAACTAATGGATGACCTTATAGACTATAAGAGACAACACACATCATAACTCACCATTTGAAATCACTACAAAGATCTACATACTTCATATACCATGATACATAAATGATTCATGAATTTACTAATTATGATCATCCCATGAAAAACCATTTTTCTTAGACCAATCGACTTGAGATAACCCAGACCAAAAATTTATCCATCAAGACAAACAACTACAAAAAATTTAATATATAATTTTCTCATGAATGGAGTGACATAACAAACATTTTGTGAGACAATATCATGAATCTTGGACACTAAGTTATCTCAAACTAACCATACACCATGATAATGCAAAATCAGACTTCAAGACCATAGATATGTACTCATGAAGACAACAAGACATAAAACTTGACTTAAACAATATGATTAGTCACTTAGATCCACATTAACATGTTAAGTGAATTAAATTTACAAACCTCAACATCATGGAGAAGACACACACATACCAAGACAACTCCCCCTCAATCCAAAGCTTCATTGGAACTAAGACACCTCTAAGAAATCCTAGTAGAGGTATATATCATCACATAGGGGCTATATGAGAGACCTAAAAAGGTCTCAAGACTTCTTTTGGATCCATGAATAATATATTATTTTGTGATCCCTCACTTGTCACGACATACTACTTTTGATCAGTCACACTCTTGGAATCCTCTTGAGCACTTTGACTAGCCTTTTCCTTCTTCTTGTACTTTTGAACCTGTTGCTTGGATCCATAAGTTTTTTTCTTCAACTATCTTGCATCATAAAACCTTGCAATGCATCCTACCTTGTGACACCTAAAAAAATTCCACTTGAATTATTTTGCACTCAATAGCTATGTTTACATAACCATTGCAAGTATAGCAATATCCAAAGAACTTTCTTACATACCATTTTGTGTTTGGTGGGCCATTTTTTTAATACTTTGTAAGTTGTCCCTTTTCATGACAAAGATAGCATTCAACTCCATATCTCTGACATATATTTTTCTCTATCTTGCCTCGACATTCCTCTTCCTTCTTTCCTTCATAATGGTATTCCTAAACCTTACATTGTAATCATCCTTCTTTTCAACCTTAGGACTACACATGCTAGCTCTATGTCCATAAACACCACACTTGTAGAAATTACAATGAAAAACACCATACCTATATGTATTTTTTTGCCTAATATATGAAATTCCATGAGATGGAAGCTTTGAACTCTCTCCCTTTCTTGGATGCCTTATTTCATTAGATCATTAACTTGATTATTTTTCATTTATCTTTGTTTTGGAGGAATCCTCCATGAAACGTACACTAGTTCTATCACCATATGCCTTATATTTTCCTAATATCTTATTCAAAAATTCTAAACTTTCATGGAAATATGATACCTTGCTTGGAATAGTAAATAGCTCTTTCTTCATATCCTATTTATCAGCCTCATGTTTGAGACACTCTTCTTTCTTGATCTTCATCTTCTTTAGGGCCTCCTCAAGTTGAGTCTTTGAAACATTGAGTAATTCATCTTTGGATGTATTCAATATGTCCAACTTGTCTTCACAATCATCAATAGTATGCCTTATGCATTCCATGTCCCACATCATTTTCACCAAATACATCCCTCTAGCTTGTTAGGCTACTTCCAAGGGCATAATCCGATACCAATTTTTGAAATTGATAAGGAATGAGAGGGGGCGGGGATAAAATAGTCCCTAATAAAACCTTTCACACTATACTTCAAAACCAGCAAGCACACAACCTCATGAAGTACAAACATCAATGTGTAATCACAAGAAAATAGAATTCACCATGAAACATACTCAAATAAAGGATCATGAGATATCCAAAAAACAACTTATATTGATAATCAAATCAGGTCATCACACTTTATTGATATTCAAATTAGATCACAATGAATTGAGGTCTTCAATAATATTCAACAAGATACAAGGAAGAGCTATCAAGACAATCGACCTTGTATCAGATCTATATGAACATATACTTATTTGAAAATTACTTCAACTCAATATCAGATCTACAAATACTTTAGAAACCTGAAAATGACATCAAAATGCTAAGGAAATAACATTCAAGCACATAACACAAAATTTTCCATCCTTCTTCAAATTTCCATCAAAGAAACATCACCATCTTTGCTTCACGAAAATCCTCCTCATGAAAACAAAACCAGCTACTGACCTAGAATGAAATTCTAGGGATTTCGGGCTATGCTCAAGGGTTTATTCTTTTTGGAAAATGGTTCTTCAATAGAAGATAAAAGGGTTTCAAAATATTGGCAACAATGTGTGCATAATATCAATTTTATATCCTCTCCATGACTAAAATTAAAACCATTACTTTTCCCCTCATTTTTCACTACCAATACATCATAAAAACATCCCATATAATTTTCATAATAGCTACAAGTGAACCATATGGTTCAACCTAGAGAAACCTTTCTTCTGTGCATTAAAAATCCTCAAATCCCATGCATTAGAATGAAAAGAATCTCCTAATCCCAAAAATATATTTATCCATGTACTAACAATCACCAAAAAATTTTAAAATATCATTTAAACATCATACATGGTCTCATTTATCATGAACCAATCATATTATTTTGTTTAATGGGCCTAGTCCCTTATTACCTTCATAAAACACTTGTTTTAAGTACCCTGTCTTCACTTTTTTTCCTCAATTTCACCCAAGAATAGTTTATATATGGAATTTTACCCCTAGGTGGAAATTACATAGCATTTATAACACTTCTAAATAAGTTAGAGCTCATGCAACATCCACTAGTTCAAACTACATCAACTTTTTCCTTCACCAAATCAAGCTGCCCAAAAAGAATTTTTACAAATACAATTGGTTTACACCCTTATTGAAAGTTTCAAGACCTCATAATGGATTCATTGCATAAAAAATTCATCCCTCTTCACATTAAAGTTAATATAAAGAATCACCCAATCCATCTCATGTTCCAACCAACTCAATACTTTTTGAAAAATCGGTTTTGTCCTAGAAATCCAAAACTATTCTTTTCTATAACCTTACCTGGAAACCATAGGAAAATTTTTCATCATGAATATAAAATTATATAACTATAAATATCTCTAAATCCTCTTTCTAAACCAACTTTAATAACCTCCTAACTCCAGTCGTGCCTCCTGCAATGTCCATTTTACTGAAGATTGCTTTTGACTACCCCAAAACTGTGCTTTGACCAGGCAACCTTCATATGGCACACTTGACCATATAAATACATTACCATGACCTAACACCTCTTTGGACATAAATAAAAACTCACATATATCTAACAATGATTATTTATTTTATTACTCCATTGGACAACCTTGTCTCAAACTGAACTATTTGAGTGGGGCCCACTCATCACCATGACTTTTACTACACCTTTCTAGAAACCTGTAAGATTACTCTACAATATCCAATCATCACAATTCCACTATAAATAAAAACATGCTTAGTAGACACACTTTTATGAAAAATGCTCTTGACTAGGGTTTTACTACGGTTTAAAACCAACATACCTTCTTAACAATTTCTCATAAAACTAGAATATCAAACTACCTTATTATTTTTGTTAAACCTTATAAAATCAATATAAAAACATCCCTAAAATCCAAAGGACCCATGTAAATCACATAATTCAAGTTAAGCATTAGAAGGTACAAATTGAGCTAGAATACACACTACCAAATACCTTGCTTCACCAAAACTGATGTATCATGTAAAATATTGATCATGGAAAGATGAAAAATTTCCCAATAAAAAAAGAAACACCCTAATAAAATATTTAATCGTCATAATTTCATAATAACATCTCAATTATTCTAGCCACTGAGACTTGCATAGCTAGCCCTTATGGTTTTGCACTGTAAAGGCTAGGGTCAATTGAAATAACATCATAAATCATCATGAAAACACTCCAAATGGTCCTAAAGTACATGATACATCATGATACAACTACCTACATACATACATGAGCTCACATGGCTCCAAAACTCACTCTCATGTAATCTAGCATCCTTACTTGGTCTAAATGAACACCTGCAACATAGTCACCAACCTGTATCTGTACCCTAAAACCCATATGAGTTCCCAAGAATTCTATAAAGATGATCTACGTCATGCTAAAATTCATCTCAAGCAACGAAAAATCTCATACCACCATGCACCATCACCTAGGCTAGCTAGGTCACTTGAATAGGCTTGTAAGAACAAAAAATCCTTACTGAAGGTACATGTGCAACCATGAAAATACCTGAATATCCATGTTATCATCACACTGAGTATCATATGACCCTACTAAATCATACACTCGTCATTAAAGAGGTTTCTCAACAATGAAAACACCTATGCAGCAACATGCCAACACACTACTGCCATTGTTGGGTTAGATGTCAAAGTCATCACTGAGATTCACAAGCATTCTACATTTGGAAAAGAATCAAAGGATTTGGTTGAATGAATTTTAGTTTTTAGACTAAAATTCATTGATGAAGCATAAAAAGTGTATGACAATATATCCTTAGCCTAAGAGAAGATCAATTTAGGATTTGATACCATTGATAAAGAGCTCAAGATTTTGGCAAATTGCATTCAGGATCTTCAAATCATGAACTCAATTGATGAAAAGATTATCCTTTCTCACAATATTTTTTATTATTAAAAAAGAAGCATATGCAAGACCTAGACCTACAGTGTATAATGGAGAATTAAGGTATTAGAGGAAGCTATAACTAAGTTAAGAGCCATGGTACAGGAAGTTGAATCACTGACTTGGATGAGATATTCACTAATTTAGAAGCCCTCCATTTCCAATTCTACAAGAATAATTCAGTAGATAGGAATCTAGTTGATCAAATAAAGGAAAAATTTATATCACTAATTAAAGAGGAGCTTTTCAAAGAAGACTTAACTAATAAGGACAAAATGGAGGATCTCTCAAAACTGCACAATGTCGTGGTAGATAAAACAAAGGGACTTGTGCAGAATGGTGTAATTTCAAAATAGATGGAGTACTCTCTTAGAAGTTGGTTAGTTTCTCTTGTAAACAACATCATCCCTAAGAGCATGGAGATATCAACTATTCTAACAAAATTTAGAATACACATGCTCAAGTTAAAAATACTAGCCTCAGTTGTTCCCATTGCCCCTTCCTCTTCCGGCTCATAATGTTTTCTAATTGTTCTATTTTGAAGTTGGATTTATTATTCTAAAAAGAAAAATCTTAAAATAAACCCAACTTATGCAATTAATTAATTAAGTGCTTAACACTTAATTAATGATAATTATTTAGTAAAGTTAGTTACATCCTCCCCTCAGCCTATATAAGACCTCATTTTCATTTGTAAAGGGGTTGGATATAGTGCATTTGGATGTAATATGTAAAGCTTTCATCAATACAGAAAAAACTTCCATTTCCCATTCAAGTTCTTTCTATTTCTCTCTTTTAATTTGATTAATGTGATGGTTTGTCATATCTGAAATATGAAACTTTGTGTTCAAATCCATGGAGTAAAATGTGTTCAATTTTTTTTAAATTTGCATTCTTTGTGTTATGGGTTTTTCATTTATGCAAACACATACGTTATTTAGTTCTATTTGCATGCATAAATAATTTTTTTTTTTTGCAATCTCTTTATTTGAAAGTGTTCTTCTTCTTTCATCTCTTTTACACTCAGCTAGTAATCTTGGAGAACCAAGGGGATTTTTTTTTATCTTTGATCAATTGGTTAGTTACAACTATGTTTCCATAACTAATTTGTATTACCCTTGTGATGATGTTGTAATTCCTCCACGCCTTTGTCTATTTTATCTTTTGTATTGGAAATAATGATTCAAATTCTATGGTTACTAATATCCTCATATGAAATTAATTTGTTTTTACATTTATATATACTTAGGGATTTGGAATTTGAATAAGGGAACCTCCCCATTAGAGAGGAGGGACTACTATCCCCTAAAACTATTGATTGTCCTCAATAACCCAATTTTCAACCAACAAGCCTCATATGCATATTGGTTATGAGGTTGATCATAAGGATAACACCATTAAAAAATGTGGGCCATATTATTTTGGACTCGAATAATGGATTTGCTAAAGCTAGGTGTTGGTAGGGGTTGTGGGTTTGGATTAGGAAGTCTTTTCGGCAGGTAATTCTATGCAAATATCCAATTCATGTGCTGAGATCCTTGTTGTAGATAGAACTAAGTATGGTTATGATGCTTTTTTATAGCTTGAGCTTGCTTTCTCTTAGGGAGACAATATCATTTGTTAAATTATTCAATTGAAAACTAAGGCTTTCAATTTATTCTTGCTTGACAGAGGAACTCAATGTGGATGTGGATGAAAAAGAAGATGGTTAAGGAATAAGAGTAATGGTAGGTGGGGTATTATGCAGAAACTCAGGGAAGATAGACATATGCAATCTAGGAGTAAGTTTTCCTATTTTGATTCAAACATTTTTCAACCATAATGGCTATTGCATAAGCATTTGGTAGTTTGATAACACCCATATATTAAATTATTACTACTATATAAGAATTTAAATATATAAGAAAATATGAGAATCCATCCTGAGGAGTCAATCTTAGAAGGACTAGAATTCTATCCCATGTTTTTTGGAACCTGAAGTTGAAATCCGCTGTGAGTTCATTTGGAGCCCGCTTGATTGTGGTTACTTATTCAAAAAGTGAAATGTTATCTTCCTTCTCATCAAATTACTAACATAAAGCAGTATCAAGTTCATCCCAAGTGTAAATTGAAGCAGTTGGTAGATTTCCATACCATTGCAAGGATTTTCCTTTGAGGGACGATGCCAAAAGCCTCACCACAACATCACGTTTCATGACTATGTGTATGGAACAAATGTTTGAAACATCCTAAGAGTAATTCACAGGGGTGGTAGAGTTTTCACATGTGAAGAAGGGAATAATATTTAAGGAGGCTATTGGGATATAATATTATATGGCTAAGAGAAATGAGATACCGCCACTAAAGCTAACAAATGGAAAATTTATTTGATGCACCATGAAAAGAATGGGTATGATACTTTTGATAAGATGTGAAAACGGTCTACTTGGAGGTGGAGTTAAAAAAATTCTAGTTATAGATGCCATGAATCTCCACAAATTTCTTCCTTTTTTATTCTTTGCGGAGAGAGTTGTAGATAATCAAATGGACCACCTTTGGATATAATTAACCTTATCTACACTCTTATTATGAAATGGGGAGGACTAAACTATTTGAAACTAGAGGATTTAATGTTTGGGAGTCACCAGATGTGTTGAATGAAGGCATATGAAGGCTAAAAATATTAAGTTGCATGTCAACCTAAATAGAAATGATCTAAAGCTCATTGAATCTATCTCATTGGGCATGCCAAACATGTTGGAGCTTAAAATTGCACCATGCTCTAAATCATCGGAGATCAAATTTTTTTAGGCAACATGAGATTATCTCCAAGTGTGGGACTTGCATCTTGAGATAGATATCCAGAGAAGGCCAACCTCTTATGTTCCATGGATTAGAGAGAACATAAGCTAAAAGGGGTAGTGAGAGAGAGAGAGAGAACATAAGCTAAAAGGGGTGGTGATAGAACCATAAATAAGGTGGTGCCTCTCCTTTTCTGATGCACAAATTTCTAGTGACATATATGCAAGTTCATAAAATTTGGATTATGAAGATGCACACAATTTTAGTGTAAGTGAAAGAATATAAAATATGCAAGATGCCAAAGATATCCACACCAAACACATAATATTTAAAGGAAATAAAGAATCTACACTTGCATTAATAAATCCTTTATAGTTTATATAAAGGTGATGCAAGGAAATATCCATTTGTGAGTTATAGAGGTTGAAAGAATAAAGTTTGGGGTCTAATATGCGAGTCTCCAAAACATGCTAAAAAAGAAAAAGAAGAGAAGAAAAAACCTTAAAATGGGTGTAAAAACTTGTAGTTATACAAATTGTGGAAGGGAGGGAGAAAGAGAAGAAATAAGAAAGGATCACCATGCCAGAGTACCAATCTTTTTAAAATGTGATAGAAAAACATGGGCACCATGATTTCTTGCAGCATTAACTTATAGTGCATACATGGGTGCCATTAGAAGAGATAAAAACCACAACATGATGTCTTGATTCTATCACACGCCATTAGACCATGTAGGAAGTATATTCCAATGGTTAAGGTATTTGGTTGTCTATTTCAAGTGCCACTTTGAGATATTCCTCAAAAGTGTGATGTTTTGATGTGGTCCTTAGATTTACTTTGACCCACGGTTTACTACGGATTTTCATGTTTCCTAAATGATGAGTAGAGCTTCCTTTTCTTAGTGGTTCTTGAGTGTTTCTATGTTCTTCCTTTAAATGTTCATCTTATGTCATGAAGTCCTTTTTCTTTGTCTCCATGGTGATTTACCCATCGATATGTTCCTTTTTTCTGTGGAATTGACAACCCGTAAAACACTATGATTTAGGAAACCTGTGGAACACTAGGATAGTGTTTTGCAGCTTTCAACCTTAGTTGTTCCAACTTTTCTTTTCTATAACACAAAGTTTTTCAAACTTATTTGTGCAGTTCATCTTTTAACTTGGGTGGACTTTGTATTTGGTTATGTAGAATTGAAAAAATCCACGAGATTTTGTCTTCTGAGTCCACATGACATTGTGTTTCCATTTCACGAAGCACTAACTTATTTCCCACTTAATTTACTCTGCAAATCATACCCTTAGCTGATTTATCCATCTTTTCATAGTCATGCAAGTCCGTAGTGCTATGACTTGAATTCCCTTAATACTACAAAGGTCTAATAGACTCCGTGGAACACAATTATACCAAAACTGTCTAAGTCTAGAGCTTCTCATTCACTTATTTGGCCGGTTAGGATAACACAGGGAACACTACATTTTCACACTCTATGGAAGATTGACCTAGTGTCCTAAAAATTTTCTTGAGAAAAATAAGGCTAAGTCCATGTTTGATGAGTTGTTCAAAATTACATGGGGTATAATTTTGGACAACATAATGCTTTTAGCTACATATAGCCTACATTACCTCAAGGAGCGAATCATAACTCATGAATTTGATGATCAACACATATAAGGATATAGAATTTACTTCTTCATTGATTAGTCCTTCTATCTGCTCCCTCAATCTCCATGCATCCACAAAATTATCACGTGACAAGTTTCTTTCTCAATCCCATAGACGATCCATCACATTGTCTCTATATTATAGAGACAAGTTTAATATTGTCTTAGCTTGTTTTTGATCCTCAATGGTGACCATCAATATGTGGGAATTCAAACATGGTCCTATTTAATTTCTCCATGACCTCCTATAATATATTGATATATTCACACAATACCAAGATCATTTCTCTAACATCTCACTTCTCATGTTCCACTTATTCCTTTACTTTCTCTATAATATCTTTTTGGCACTAATTATTAATAATATTTTTATGTAAGTAGGTTAGTTGATCTTGTTCACTCATCACTTGTTTTCCAATAGCTTCTATCACCAGTTGTACACATTTTTCTTCAAACTCCAAATTCATGTGTCACGATGTTTGTTTTAGGGTGACATTTTTTTGGATAGCTGTATCATATCCAAAATTATGTTTGTATGTCGAATAATTGCACCTTCCACTACGTCTAGAGTGGAATTTTCTACATGTCAACATCAACTTGATGATCTATGTTGTTAATGCCTCTACCAAGGTTTGCGCAAATAGATGTACCTTAGTACACACATGTGAGGAAGGATAATTTTATTTCATCTCTTCTTTACAATTTTTTCCTAGACCACCAACATGTCTGCATGTCTCTTCCTTCACCTTCTTTACTAGATTTTACTACATAAGGTTATAAAGTGGAAATTTATACCCCTTGTACAAATTCTTTACCTTTCCCCCTTCATGTATAGTTTATTCCGGTACCTCAAGAGTTCCACTTATGGGTTATTTTTAGTCTTATTTTGTACTCTCAAACTCCTTTAACTTTCTCTCTACTTATTTCATCAAGGCTTCTTGATCCTCTATGATGTAAGATTGTTCCTCTTCCTACACCTTTTTATTTTCCACTTTTATCCCCTCTTTGTCCTTTTCATTTTTAGTTCTTCTTCTATAACCTTATGCTACTCATTTTTCTTGTATATGACCTCCTTCTTCTCCCCTTTTTTCCATTATTCCTTGAACTTAGACATTTGTGCCTTCATAACTTATATGCTTGTTTAATCTACCTGAATAATAACCTTCATTGCAATCTCTTTGTCTTCATCTTCATTTTTCTTCTACTTTTGATCTTCCTTTTACTTTTTATCTGCATCAGTATTATACATATATTTTCTTCTTTTCCTTTCCGCTAGTGCTCTTCCTCCATTTTTTACACAATTGTTTCTACATATTCCTTACACTTCTTATTTTTCTAAATTTTGTGTACTCTTCTACTTAAAATTTTTACTTGGATTCCTAGGATTCTTTCCACTCATGATTCTTTCTCCTCCTTATTTTGTTATTATTATTTTACACATTGATTTACTTGATCCTTGAGAGCTTGCACATTCTTCCTTTGTAGCTTCCTTAGTGAGGAAATTTCTTAGTAACTTCATGAATTGTCTATTTCTCATACGCCATTGAGGGTGTGTAAGATTGTCTTTTTGGGGGGCAGTATATTCCTTATGCTTATTCTTACGGTGGTTATTTATCTTTATCCTTTAGGGAACCTAATTGCATATGTGTCAACTATGAAGGAGATAGAATACCTACAACCATAAAAAATTATGATTTGATATTGCATCCTTCACCCCCTCTCGATGCCTTTATCTTCTCCCATTTTATTGCTCATTCCTCTCTCTCCAAAGATACTTTATACTCGGCTTTCCTTTTCTCTTCTTCCCCTTTTCTTCCTCAAAAGTTTGCAAGGAGTGACACCTTACAAACTCGCCATAGTTGTATGGGTTTCAATGCCTCCTCTAATCCTATTTCTATGTACATCGACATGAAAGGGAGTCCTTAACCTTCTAGGCTCTCTACCCTTTGTACCCTTATTCTCTTTAGTTAAGTGACAAGGATCTCTTCATATTCTTCTTCAATATTGATGGGTGAAAAATGTGGTTGCATTTGGGGTTTTATTCCCACCTCCCAATATCCTTATCAGTTATTTATGAACGATCCTCCTATGTTATGCATTCCATTTCTACTTGCACTAAAAATAATTGAGGAAAGAGAGGTAGTTTTAATAGTTTTTTTGGAAGGTTAACTTGTACCTATCCTGTTTGAACTTTTAAGTGAACCACTCTTGTTCATTGAATGTGTATGCATGGAATCCAATTTATTTCAATGCCACCTTTCACACCTTATCCCTCTCAATATTTACTTTCACTAATCCTACATACACAAATCAACTAGGGAGTTAGTGATCTTTTTATATTTTGATTTTTTCCCCCAGTGCTCACATAACACCATTTTACTTATCTTTATTTCCCCCCTTGTATTTATTGGTTGGTGGTTCTATAACAACCCCCATCTCTTTCTCTCTGTGTAATTTTTTAGCTTATGACCTTCAACCAATTATATGAGGTAGGATTTACCTTCTCAAGGGAGGGACATTTGTGGGAATCATCCCATGTTTCCTAATTAATTAAGCCTTCACAATGTCCATGACAACAAAGAATGGTAATTTGAGAAATTTATTTTCCTTATCTCCCTCAAATCACACTATTGTGACATCATGCACTATTGTATTTTTTCCCATGGTGCCATATATAAGTGCATCTCCTTTGGAATCCTTAGATTTTCCCTCATCTTCTCTTTTATATTAATCAACTAGCTTCCCAACTTTTGTCAATCATTAAATGTGGTGTAAGGCTTAGGTGACATGAACTGTGCAAAGTGCAATCATGTGGGTAATACAACTCCTTTATCTCAATCACCCCTTTTAACGATATCTATTATGTGAATCATAATATAAGAATACTCTATTGATACATAAATTATTTACATATTCTTTCTACAATCTTTTACATGTTGGTTTTGAGCCCATTTATGAGTGTAGTCTTGTTTTCCCACCCAATTACCTAGGTACACTGACACTTCATTTTGATAGACCTGAATGCTAACCTGAAGCATGTGAATACTACCAGGTCCCTCTTTTATGAAAGATTGTCAAGATGTTAACATGCATGTTCATATAAGCCATTATAAAGCATATATTCCATTACAAACATCATATATATGAGCTCAAATTGGAAACAAATGTAATAAGGAAACATACATATCACATAAGTATTAATATTAGATTCACCATACAAGTACCATGATCAGAGACATATATTACTAGAATGCATCCACAATTGTCCATTGCATTAATTCATCAAGTAACAGAAGCTGAATACATACTCATAACCACTAAAGAGTCATGCACACTAGAACATTAGGGGAACATAACTCTATAATACATACGGTGTCTAATACATGGTGTCAAAAACTATGTAGATTGACTAGTATATATAGGGGTAGGGACTTACCCTTCACCGCCCATGCATCTCAAATATACTGCATGATCAAAATAGCCATGTACCAACAACTACATACTTTTACAAGAAGGATAATAATAAATTAATCTATAATTAAATTCTAGTTTAATCCTATTATTAACATGATTGACGCATGAAATTTGATATTCTACTTTATTCCCAAAATAGCTCTTGCTTCATCATGAAGTCTTTTTCTTTAATCCATTGCATGATCCGCAATCCAACCTGCTTTTCCTATTTTTAGCCATTGCCATGCAAAATCATCTAAGTCCCAAAGTTGTCTTCCTGGGCGCGCCCTACTCCAATTGACACTTGTGCGGGCCTATACGTGCCCTTTCAATGCTTAGGAAATTTATTAAGCCTAATATTACCCCACACTGATGATATTTCTACCATCAGTAATAGGGTTTCTTAACTTATCTCTCCAAAGAATAAGAATAATAAAGAATGAATAAGAAATAATGAAAGAATAAAAGGAAGAATAAACGACATACTCACTCAACTATCAGTAGAAGTTCAGAGTAGTCCTTCTTGATATTAGCTTCTAAATCATTCCATTCTCCTAGATATTTCTTGGATTTTTCAGGGACATCACCAAGGAATTTCTCCATCTCCTTTAGGGTCATGTCTTCCCTCTTGTGCTTCAATTCCCTTATCACTCCATCCAACCCTAAAATCATGCCCTTCATGAAATACATCCTTCACACAAATAACATCCCCAAAATCTTTATTATTTATTCATGGGGATCCCTGGTTGCCTTAAGTGCATCACACTTCTTTGCGATTACATCTAACCTTTCCTCTCGACCCAGGGTTTCATCTTTCTTAACCGCAAAGACCTCATTCTCTTCTTGTAGTGTATATATCCCGAGTATATTTTCAGGATCCACACATATCTTCAATTTCCATCATGATTTTTATAAATCATCCTTCAAAGTCTAGAGTATGGCATCATACTAAAAAATTCTACGTGAAATCAATTTCTTGGTCCTCTCCTTCTTGGCTTCAATAGTTTCTTACGTCTCTTCCCACGCAACTGAATTATTCTCAAGAAAAAAGTGAACACAATTGTGTAAAAAGTGTAAAGATGAGGGGTAGGTATGGTTTGTCTTCTCATCAAACTTAGGATGTGCTTCAAAAATTTCTCCCCCAAGTTCTGTTGCAAAGTCCAATTTTTTTTGTCTCCACACCTTATCCTTCTAGAATGCTTCAGTATAATGATCAATTTGTTCCTTCATATTTTTATTATCCTCCAGTACTGTTCTAAGTACGACTACCTTGTCTAAGTTCCTACATGCCAAATCAGCCACCATATTTGTTAAGACATTACTTGCATGTTCATCTATAAACTCGGTCAACTTCAGTATTATGTATGTTATGTGGGATCTCTTATTCATTTTCCTCTTAACACATGCTTCCTCCTTAACATAAAATTAGGGCTCATCGATATGTGTCTACATGCTCCAAGATAGTTTCTTCCTCGTGTGCATGTTCGCACCTTGAGGATCCATAAAATTCCATCCATATAATTTCTTAGGGTCAATTGTACTTTAAAATATGACACGAATGATATTTTAAGGGTCATTGACATATCCTAAGTCAGATGTATTCAAAATTTCTTCTCCCCTATTCCTCCCAGACCACCTTCCTTTAAGAATATGTACCTTTGCATCATGAATTGGGCCTTCACTTGTCACACCCTTATGATCCCTAGTAAGCTCATCTGACAGTTCAACTATATTATTCTCTTTCTCCTCCTATTCACATGTGGTGCCTTTCTCTTTCTCACGCTCACCATGCACCTCTGTATCAAATTGAGTTTATTCTTGTCTAGGATCTTCTTCTCCTTCTACATCAAAAATTGGTATATCATATACAATGTGCATGGTCTCATCTAATACTTCCTCCTCCATGTATTTTGTGAACACATACTTGTGCCTCTTTTTTGTTTTCTTTATTAGACTTGACTTCATAAGAGATGTCTTCGGTGATCTTCTAAGGAGATATAAAGATCCTACGTCAGTGCTTTGTGCTCTAGTTCTCCTCAACACTCTTCTAAAACCCTAGTCATTTGCACTGCCTTCCTCATTCTCTACCTCCTCAACACCAATATCATCTAACACTTATTATTCTCTCTGCATTGGAGGGGTACTCTCACACATCCTTTTCTAACCTACAGCTGGCTATCTCCTTGAGCCATGGTCTAACCCACCACTATCTTCCTTCTCCTCCTCTTCCCAAAGTTCTTCCTCATATGTGCAAAGAGGATTGTGGTCATCATCCAATAGAGTCCCAACTATATGCTTCCCCTTAGGAAATTCAAGGAGCTTAAACTTGTTCTCAATATACTTTCCATCAACCAATTTAGGCTTAAGGTAAAAATATACCTTAACTGTGCCAAAATTCCCAACCACCAAAATCATGGAGTTGATATTAATCTCATCAGATATCAATTTTTCAATATACGTATACTTACCTGGATAAACGTATGTCTTCCAGAGTGTGTGACATACACAATCCACCTTATCTGCATAAAATCTTATTTTATGTGTGTTCGAAAATATATTCACAGAGGCTTGAAAATAATGCATGGTGAAAGAATAAGGGAGATTACACCAAGGGATCCAATTACCATCCTTCATTCTGAATCGACCAATGTAGTAGTGCTGAAAGATTACAAACTGTGCCTGCTTGTCCAAAACGGCAGGTAGATCCTTGGGTATCCTCCATTCATGCTCAAAATCCTCGGACATGCGCCTATACAAAATTTATAGAATTTTCTTGTAAGGGCCACTCATAGTTCTCTCACATGTATACTTTTCAAATATCTCTACAAGTGACTTATTTTCTTTTGGGAACTACCATATTTTATCCTTTGGCCCATCGGGCACTCCAATCTCCACAAACACAATAGATAATAGGATGGCTCCAAAGATGATATTATCACCTTTGTATGCCTCATCAATAATGGTTTAAGCTATAAATGAAAAAAAAATTATAAACAATTTCTTCTTCCATTTTCTTGGCAATATGGAGCCACTTCCTATTTACCTAACCCCAATGCTCCTGGTTATTAAACTTGGTGAGGAGATGTACAACAATTTTGATCACAAGATGATCTTCCAAATTTTTAATGTCCGTTGTGCGCCCTCATTTCACATATGCCAACTCAGTAGAAGTTTCCTCCACACCCTCATCATCATTAAGGTCACTAGAAATTTAAGTGTCTGAACTCCTTAGTCCTGTAAATTTTCCTATCATGGGTGTGGTGAGGCACACTCACCTTCCCCAACAAATTAGAAGAAGTCCTAGTGGAATCTAAACATTAGCCACTGGTAAAGTTTCTTTTGCTTTCAAAAGTATCGAAACTCATATACTTGCAAAAAGCCAACTTTCTACAAAATCTTCTGCTCAACATCATCATAAATAGGTTTTTTGTCCGTTGTTCACAAATTTGTATTCTTTACTAGTTCCTTGTCCATTTCATCCTTGTTCACCTTGGTGTGGTGATTGTATTCACTCACTTTACTTTTTATGATATGTGACTCCCAATCTCACCACACAATTATGCCTTTAGGGTATTCATCTCTAAATTTTTTCTTTCAGACGCATCCTCAACCTCCACATTTGGCTCATCCTTATTCCTACTTCATGTGGTACCTCTAGGTGCTCTCTTGGGTGCCATTTCTATCTTTTCACTTGTTCGACCTTATAATTTTCACTCGTTTGACCTCTGTAACTCCAAATCTATGTTCCCTAGTTACAATTATGTTTTATTCAAACCATAGCTCCACAAACCTTCCTTCCACATTCCTTCTATTGGTTCAAACACCCTTCCAATGGAACTCTGTTATGGTCGTGTCCAATTATCAACTGGCTCACTAATTTTACATAATCTCTCACACACTTGGCACTCGATCTCTCTTCAAATTTCACTTCAAAAAATGAAAACTCAAACTATGCAAGGTAAAAATGAACTCGTAAGCACCACTTTTAGAAATTTTACAAATTTATCCACAATAATTGCTCCTCACCTACCACCGTACTCAACATTAGTAACACTTTCTTTCTTTTTCTGTGCTTTTTCACTGATTTTTTCATGCCCTAGTTGTAACCTTATGGCTACCCTACTACTTCTCAGTCACAAACCTCTTTATGCATGCCTCTATGCACCAAAGTACACAAAACTTTGTGCCTCATACCAAGTAGTTTCCCATGTTGCTTCCTACCTCACTTTACACTGTGCGATCATCATTCTTTGCGTGGTATTCAATTTGAGAAAATTACCCTATATAACAGCTTGCACTTTGAATTTCATTTTAAATAAACCCATTTTACTTGTAGCTGATTCACCCCATACTAAAACTATGCATGGTCCTCTGCGCATGTACTCAAAATTTATTATTAACTTTCCGGTGTGCAAACACGCTTATTACAACAAAACACTGAAATAAATTGACAAAGCATAACAACAATGAAGTGAAACACATTAAATTAAATGCATCAAAGGAAAATATAATATAAGTGGAAATATTACCTTATTACAAACACCAAGAAGCCTTATTTATATTATGGCTTCAACCTACTCCCATTGAAGTAATTGGGTAATAAAGTGCCATCCAACAACTATAACTGATAATCGCCTGAATCAAGTATCTTTGTTACAACAAAATGTACCAACAAATGTACTTTCAATTTCCTTGAGTGGCATGAAAACTTTAAATCATATAGAAAAACCATATTTCTCACCTTAAATATTTTGTTCCTTATATGTCTATCATGTCAGGACTTTTGTCTCACCTTTTCTTTCTAGCTCCACGGGACCAAAATGTCATCTTGTTTTCCCACTCAATTGCTTAGGTGTGTTGACACTTCATTCAGATAGACCTGAATGCTCACCCGAAGTGTGCAAAGCATATCAGGGCCCTATTTTATGAAATCTTGTCAAGATGTTAGCATGCATGTTCATATAAGCCATTATCAAACATATATTTCATTATAGACATCAGATATATGAGCTCAAATTAGAAACACATGTAATAAGGAAACATACAGATCACATAAGGATTAATATTAGATTCACCATACAAGTACCATGATCAGATACATCTATTACCAGAATCCATCCACAATTTTCCATTTCATTAATTCATCAAGTAACAAAAGCTGAGTACATACTCACAACCACTAAAGAGTCATGTGTGCTAGAACATCAGGGCAATATAACTCTGCAATACATATGATGTCTAATACATGGTGTCCAAAACTATGCAAATTAACTAGTATATATAGGGGTGGAGACTTTCCCTTCACCTCCCATGCATCTCAAATAGATTGCATGCTCAAAATAGCCATGTGCAAATAAATGCATGCTTTTACAAGAAGGTTAATAATAGATTAATCTATAATTAAATTCTAGTTTAATATTATTATTAGCATGGTCGATGCATGAGCTTTGATCTTCCGATTTATTCCCAAAATAGCTCTTGCTTCAACGTGAAGTATTCTACTTTAATCCATTACATGATCCACACTCCAACTTGCTTTTCCTATTTTTAGCCAGTGCCATGCAAAATTGGCTAAGTCCCAAACTTTTCTTCTTGGGTGTGCCCTACTCTAACTGACACTTGCACACGCCTATGCGCCTCCTTTACACACCCTTTCAATACTTATGAAATTTATTCAACCCAAAAATGTGGAACTTAGGGTATTTGAATCTTTTACCTTGGTTCTACATGTGTAATCATATGTCAAAAAATCCAAAAGAAGACTATTTTTGCCTCAAGATATTTGGTAAAAGGTGTTTTGATATCAAATATACCAACACACACACATATTTATTATGTATAACATGTATAAGTATACCTCTTCCTTGTTTTTCTGCGACATATGTAGTTTTTATATCTAATTGAATAGGAAAGATTGTAGATTCATGTACCAATATTAAGGTTCCCATGTTGGTAGGTCAATTAATTTAGTGAAAATGGCTACATTTATGGGGACTACATATTACATACTGAACCAAATCAAATATTGGTATTATAAAATCATGAGAGTCTTCATTACTTCTAGGTTGTCTCTATATGATCGTAGTCTTTCCAATATTTCCATATCCACCCCTATAAGCTCACCCTTCTCAACTAGCTCACCCCAATTGGATTCCACGTGCTAGCTTGTCCTTACAAAATTTCAAGTACTTTTTAATTTTTTGAGTAGCTTATGATGTACGGGATCAATCCACTTTGTTTGCCTCATCATTGCATTGATTCCCATACCCTCCTTCTCATCTAGAGTGAGCTCAAGCAATGTGGTCCTTTTTTCTTCTATTATGTTTTATAATATAGGTCTATGAGACGGGTGAATGGATTGGTCATGGTTACTTGCATAGATTCACTGGATCTCACACTATTTATTACTCTTAAAATATCATATAACTACTTTTTCTCTCATTCACTCTTTCACTTTTCCTATTTTAAAATTTTCTAAAATGTCATTTTCATCTCCCCCTAAATCCTTCTTATAGCCCCTTACTTCAATTTAATTTCACAATATTTGTACTTTTAAAGACCCGATTCACCTTATAAAATGATTTTATCCATTAGATACGATTTCTTTTCAACATTGTGTATGTGTTAAGTCATGTTTCTTGCCATTAAACCCATAAGACATGATCTTTTAGACTTTTTAGAGTTTCCAATTCATGTGAAATCACCTTTTTGAGCGGAATTACTTTTCATGGGTATCATATATTATCCTAGTGTGTAGTTCTCTCACAATTATTTATTTTTACAAGGCTTCTCAAATATTTCTCATGGATATGATCCAACTTGCACCTTTAGTTGTAGATCCAAAAACTTTATGGTTTGGTTGTTTCTACTTCCTACTTCTACTACACACTTGAAACACAGAACTACTGATAAGCTTCCACCCAGATTTTTCTATTTGTCTACCTATATACTTTTGGTCACCATCATTTTTAGAGGTATGGATGGCATATCCTGAATGTTTATGCCATAGGATGTAAGAAACAGATATGCCTATTATGTTTTCAAGGAAATAATGTAATAACTGGTAGGATTTAATCACTTGAAACTCTTTTGTCATATGATGGTTGGATACTTGAAATATATTTTGAAGATCCTATAACATTAAATTATTTATTCATACATGTAGAAGTAGGATGCAAGGAACTGGATATAGGGTCATCTTCCTGATAACTCTATGTGTAGATTCTTTAGGTTTTATTTGAACCCAATTTCATATAAAAACACAATTTATTATCATTTTAACAACTCAGTGCACAAATTTCTATCATACGAAAATTCTGTTATTGTGCTATATTTGTTAATTCTGGTTCCAGTAGTTATTGTACTAATTGAGTTTCCTCCATCCATTGATACATTTTGGCAAAGGATTAGGTCAATTGATTCCATGTAAATATTTACATGATTTTTAGTGCTGATACGTAAGACATTTGGACTAGATTATTCCATAGTGCATTTGCACAACTTGTTGGTGCCATTTTTGAGTCTGTAATCTTTTGCCCTAATTTTCCTTCATTCTGCATGCTCTAAAACATTTTTCTCTCAAATTAGTGGTCTGTAAATTTCCTCCTCTTGCTTGGATGCTTCGAAATGCTCACAAACTTGTTGTTTTGCCCCAATTTGAAAGAAATCTTCATGTGTGCCCTGTTTTGTGCCCTAAATTTTCAAAATCTGCGAGCTCTACCATTTTTCCTTTTTTTTCCCAATCGTGGAAGTTTAAAATTGATCAATTTGCACTTGTATGCCATTGAAAATCCAATTCCATGATAAAAAATACTTTAAAAACATGTTTCAGTTGGTTCAATTTTGAGAAATTTTTCGTCCTTAGCAAAAAAATTGAATTCTAGGGCATCCCTGGCATTTTTGTGTTTTGACGGTCAGATGGACATTATTTTCCCATCAATTTATTCTTCAACATTCATCGACAACATGGCTTGTTCTAATTCCGAGGGACGATGGAAAATTGTTTTAACTTATCACCTTTTGCTTTTTTGGTAAAAGGGTGAATTTGGTCCCATGGATCCGCTTTACTCTTATTGGTTCTAATGTTGCTTACGTGTCATGTTTTGATTGGAGGAGGATCGGCGGGTCTTTTTGTGCCTTAAGGCATTTTGGAAAAAGAGTTAAAGTGCAAAGAAAATGCCTAGGGCCCGCAGTGAATCACAGGTGGACACGTGTCACGTTTGCATCAAAGGCAGGAATGGAGGTTGGCGGAAGACTTAGAAATTTTTTTCTTTTTGGCGAAAGGGAGGAAAGAGTTTTTGAAAAGGGTCATGAATCATAGGATGAAGACATGTCCAAGCATCAGGGCAGGAGTGGGCACATAGTAAAATTGATCCTCTAGTGTCAAAAGAGGTGGAACTTTGGGCCATCAGGAAATGGAAAATGGTAGAGGAAATGTTTTTTCCTTTTTTTTGGCAAATAAGAGTGCATAAAATCATGAAACAGGTGTCCTGTGGAAGGGCAGGTCCGCTAGGAAAAACGAAAAAATTTCCTTTTTCCAAAAAGAGGCAAAATGTTTTAAATTGGACAAAATCAGTCAGGTGTCAGGTCCAAAATTATGAGGTGAAGGGATAATTTGGAAAATTTTCCTTTTTCCAAAAAAGGTGGAAATGTGTAGAATCAGTCCGTGATTCCAATGGGGCCCACTTTGGGGCACGTGTCAAGCTCATTTCCAAAGGGCAAAGGGGCGGAGAAAAATGTCAAATTTTTACATTTTTCCAAAAGTGTTAAAATGTCAAAAAGTGATCCCAAGCCCATTTCCAATCACATTGTGACATGTGGAGGGCTCGGATTAAAGGATAAAGGAAGATCAATGGTAACTGTGCATTTTTTAGTTTGGCCACCATTTGAGCTCCAGGAAGCTTGGAGATGTGATTTTTGCATCAATTTTCATCAAATTTTTGAAAAATTTGTGTCATTTGTGCCTACAAGGACCAATGCAATCAGTTTTAAGGATCAATTTGAAGATCAGAGATGTTTTTGAAATGAATTTTTTCCCTAACCCATAAAAAAATGTGAAATATCTTATCCAAAAGTTACAGAGTCAAATTTTGGAGGGATAAGGATGAAATAATGAAAGGAAGGGGGTCTACTTGCTTTGAAGATTAAAAATGTTCCTCCAAAATGGATGATGATGAGAATTTTGCAATGATTCATCTCTTTTTGAGACAACTGGCAACTTTTTGGACGTGTTCTGCTAAACGTCCCTATCTACGAATCATGAGGAATTTTTTTAACAAATTTGATCCTTGGCATATTCTTTTCTTGGGAAAGAAGGCTCTAAGGAGATTAAAAGCTATATATTGCATGAATTTTTCATGCAAAGGATTGGAGGAGTTTAAAAAAGCCTAGAAAACTAAAATTTTCACTGGAAAATCTAGGAAAGAAGCCCATTCTCTGAGTGACCACTTGAGAAACTCATGTAACTCTCTCTGTATCAGATTTCAACTCATGTTAAGTTTGTTGCACATGTATAGCCATTAACAAACTCTGAGATTGTTTTTTTGAAAACATTCCCCTGCTGATAAATCTAATCATTTTTGAGTTATTCTGTGTTGTCTTTGGGAAAAATCTATGAATACTTACATTTCATAATGCATTTCAAATTTGTGTTTCTTTTTTCCTGTTGTAGTCTTGTGTTTAAAAGCTCTCTTGATCATACATGGTCTCATTTCTTGTTGATAGTTTAGTGGCATTTGCAATCTCACATTCAAAAGAGCTTTCATCTGATAAAGAGATAAGAAAATTTAAAATCAATTTACCTTCCTTGACTTCAAAGATTGTTTGTAAACCTTTGGGTGCACCTTAGGTCATGATTAAATAGTGATTGCTAAATGCTTCATTGGTTCATTCTAACTCAATATTTTGTGATAGATGATCAAATATTGTGTGGAAAAGTGCAGATATGGGCCTCCATTTGATGCACATATTCTGGTTGAAGGAATGATTAACTATTTTGATACTTTCTGGTGTTGAGTTTCTCCATATTTTTCTGAAATCCTAAAAGAGTATGGCTGACCTTGGTTTGTCTTATCTAAATTCCCACCCAAAAAATCATTCAAAACAACTAATCCTACCATGTTTTACCCTTGTTTTGACCTGTATAGCCACAGAAGATCAAAATCCATTTTCTAAAGTATGAAGAACAAATCAGGATTTCAAAATGTCTTCAGTAACCCTTTCCTTGCATTGAAATTATCTCCATAATCTAGAAGTGACAACCTGTGAAAATCAGATTTGGAATGTTGATCATATTTTCCCAAGGCCCTTTTCCTACTATTTACACAGATTGAGGGATATCTTCATCTCCTTCACCATTTGAGGGCTAAAAAATAGGTTCTCTTACCTTGGTTGAAAGGCACAACCAAAAACAGTTAGGACAAGATCAAGTCCTATTTGAGTGCTATCCATCTCTCCACAAATCTGAGTGCTAGTTAGATCATGTCCCCAGCTACAAAAATACACACACCATGATCCATCTGTATTCGAGCTTCATGCCATATATTTGATGCTGCTCAAACTAAAAAGGAGAACAAATTTGGGTACCAACACCAGTGGCGCCGTTGTTGGGGACATTATTTAGTAATTCATTGTTTCAGATCCTTGGTAATACTTCTTATGTGATTCATGTGCAATTACAAATTTGAGCATCATCTTCTAATACATATTTATAAGGCTAGAATGAAGAGTAGAGTTATGAGTTTGATATTTTCAAGTGTCTCCAATTTATTGCCTCAAAATTTGCACCATAGTTGAAATTTTGAGTAAACAAGATCAGATCTGTTAAAACTTTGAATAGTACTGATATTTGTAGTCATTTGATAAGTCTTCATAGTGCATTTTCACACACTAGGGTGAAATTCCTTAGTGGAAACTCCTTGTTGTTATAATTTTGATAAATACCAGTACCTTATCATACATTAAGTGAATTTTGTCTCATAAAATCTACAAACCTTGAAGGAAGAAGATCTCTCTTTAGGAGGGACCCAAGTAGAAAGTTATTTCAAGAATTTGGAAAGACAGTTCTAGAGGAATAAAAGTTTGGAATGTTGTTGAAGGTCGGACATCAAGCAAAATAATATCCATTGGTGAGAGAGATCAGCCTTTAATAGAGGATTATCACTCTTCTTCCAGTGATTCCGATTCAAGCAATCTTCTCATAAAATTGTTTAGTTCAACTAGTGAAGGTCCTTCTGTTGTACCTGGTGAGTTCCTTCTTCAATCTGCACATGTGTGTTTCAATTCTAGTAAAACTTTCCAAGAAAATCAGCACCTAGAGAATACCAATCTTGTGAACCACATTCTTGAGCCCCAAAGACCTCGTACTCCTCATCAGCTTATGTCACCCCCAAGATCACCTCCACTAGACAACATGGCTCAGCCTCCACCTAGGCCTCCATTTGTTGGTCAACACCTTTGGTCCAATAAATTTTAGGGGAATGGCTGGTTATCCTAATGTTGTCCCTCAGGATGTTAGAAATAGATTGTCAAAATTCCAAGGTAACAATGCAATAACAGGTGATCAACATTTGAAACTTTTTATTAATATGATGGAGGATTTTGAAATTGGATTTGAGGATGTGTACATTAAATTGTTCTTTCATACACTAGAAGAGGATGCAAGGGATTGGTACAAGGCTCTACTAGATAATTCTATTGATTCTTGGACTAAAATGAAGAATGCATTTAGGTTGCAATATGGTGACAAGACTGATCCTAGATTTCTCTTGTTTGAATTTGAAAATATCAAGAAGAACCCCAATGAATCAGTGCATGAATTTAACACAAGATTTCACAAGACATTGAGGAGGCTACCTATTAATTTGAGGCCCTGTGATGAGTCTTGTTTAATCAAATATGTAGATGCATTTGATAAGAAAGCAACCTACTACTTAAGAGACAAAAACCCTACTAATTTGAGGCAGGCCTTCACCATGGCACTGCAGATTGAAAACAATATCAAAGCAATTGGGAAACCTCTCAAGAGAGATGGTGTAAAGTTGATAAACCCTGAAAAACCTCAAGCTAGCAAGGGTGCTGATTTGGAGGAGGTTGTGAAAACTTTGGCAGGGGCTGTCAAAGAAATCTCATACAAGTTAGTCTAGGAAGAGAAGGGAATTGGGTAGACTTCACAAGGTCAGCAAAAAATCACAAAACCATGACAGATTTTCCAATCATCCTAGGGGTGATCAGAGATCTGATGATAGAGGGAAAGGACCCATGGGGTCTACAAATAGACATCCTCAAGCACGTGAAGGAAGAGTGTTACCTGATCCCCTAACTGCTAGGGTTGTTTCTGTTGAGGAAGTTGTTTATACTGATTAGTGTGATAAGTGTTTTCTACCCCATCCTCCATGTGAAATGGACCAGCAAGATGGTGAAGCTAATAATGATGATGGTACTGATGATGATATTTGCATGGTGGGTTGTTCTTCAAGCTCACAAGAAGGAGCAACATCAACTGAGGTAATAAGTGCAAGGAAAGCTACAACCTTTTGGGATTGCATCAAATGGGTACAAGTCCTTCTTCCCTCTCATACTCTTGAGGTAGATGTAGTGCAATCTTTTGATATTCCTAACAATGACTTTGAATACTTAAGAAATTTGATGATTAAGAAGTATGATGGTGGTATCCCTTTGGAGGAAGATAGACAATTGTTAATGAATGTTTTTGTGGCTCAAGAGAAAGAGTATAACACTAGGAGCAAGGTTGTTAAGGGATTTGGGCCTCAAGCCAAACCTAAAACACCCTTGCTTACAAGTATTCCCAAAGAAGCTCCTAGAAGAGAAACACCTACCAAAAGCTCTGTTGTCCCAGGAAAAAATTTCAGTCCTCCTCATGCCCAAGCTGCCAAGAATCCCATGCCATCTAATGAATCTGCTTGTTTCCCTTCCAATGCTGCCTTGCCAAAGAATGTTCCCTATGACATAGCCCAAGTATTGAGCCAAATAAAAGTGAGTGTTCCAATCATTGAGTTGCTTAGGATTCCTGAGCACAAGAAGAGAGCATTTGAGTACTTGGGATTGAAAGAGGAGAAGAGTACCCCAAGATGAAATTTAAACTTTGTTGAAACTCCTCCTCAAATCATTGCAGACCTTAAAACACCACCAACATTAGAGGATCTTGGAGAAACACCTGAGGTATACTTGGGGACATCCTTGGTTGATTCCCAATTGAATGTTGATCCATTCTTTACAACTTTGATCATAAAGGATAGACTACTTCACAATTGTATGTTTGATTCCGGTGCATCATGCAATGTCATGCCTCTAGAATTCATGAATGAGTTGGATATCAAAGTGACAACAGCCTATGGAAAGTGTACTACCATGGACTCAAGAGAAGTGTCGGTAGTTGGTTGTGTGAAGGGTTTGGTGGTACAACTTGCAGCCTATCTGGGTAAGAATTTGAAACTTGATGTTGTGATTGTTGATTGCCCTGCCAAATGGGGTATGCTTTTGTCAAGAAAGTGGGCTGCAAGTGTTGGTGGGACTATTTAAATGGACATGTCTTTTTCCACTATTCCCATTGAAGGCAGCCTTGTCAAGCTCTATGGAGAAAAGAAGATGTTACACCTTATTGAAGATCCCAACAATGCTTCCTATGAGGTGTTTTTGCTGATGTAGATGCTGATAAATTTGTTGGGTTTGATGGAAAAGAACACAAGATGGATCAGTCAAAGTTTTGAATAGGTAGGTTCCCCTTGGACCTTGCTATTTGATGGAGCTTGCTCCAAATTTGGAAATGGTGCTGGTATAATTCTGATTTCTCCTAGCTTGGAAGAGTTTGTTTTTTCCTTCAAGCTTAATTTTGAATGTACTAACAACATTGTCAGTATGAAGCCTTGTTGTTGGGTCTGAGAATTACATGGAAGTATGGTGTCAAGGACATCATTGCAAAAGGAGATTCAGAGCTAGTTGTCAAACAAATAAGAAAATTATATGCTACAAAAAATCAGCGGATGAAACAGTACAAACATGTAGTTTGGGATCTAATTGAGATGTTTGATTCCTTCAACATTGTGCATCATGAAAGAAGTTTCAATGTTGCTGCTGACAAGTTGGCAGTGTTGGGGTCAAGATTTGGAAATTGCACCATTTCACCTTATTGTGAGTACAATATTGAAGTGTTAACTAGGCCAGTTGTCCCTGACAACATCAAGCATTGGCAAGTGTTTAATGATGATGCTCAAGTGCAAAGGTTCTTACAAAATCAAGGTGAGTTTGTAGATAAGAATATTGATTGGGAACCAATGGTGTGTGTGACTGAAGGAAGAGAGACTTTTTTTGGAAAGGATATTATCCAATTGAAAACTAACACCATTCCTAGAGGTCTTGTTGCACTTGAGTCAAATTTTGACAATGTTGATTGCATCATCAATAGAAACATGTCTGCCTCAAGGGATGTGGAAGAGCATAACTTGGGCACTAATGATAAACCAAGAAAAGTTTGGTTGGGCAACAATCTAAACAAAGAGGAAAAACAGTCCTATGTTCAACTATTGAAGAAATATCAGGACTGTCTTGCTTGGTCTTATTCAGAGCTAAAAGCATACAGAGAGGACTTGTTTCAGCATGAGATTCCTCTTGAAACAAATGCCAAGCCCTTCAGAAAAAAGTAGAGGCCAATTAATCCACTCCTCTCCATGAAAATGCAAGATGAATTGAAGAAACTGAAAGAGGGAGGGATCATTCAGCCCACAAGGTATTCATCTTGGGTTGCAAACCTTGTGCCAGTCAGAAAGAAAAATGGAGATATCAAGACTTTGTGTAGACTTCAGAAATCTAAATAGAGCTTCATTGAAAGAAAATTATCCTTTTCCAAACATGGAAAACATGCTGCAGTTAGTGACTGGATCTGAATTGTTGTCCACCTTGGATGGTTTCTCTGGCTACAATCAAGTTGTTGTCAAGGAGTCAGAAAGATTTAAAACTACCTTTACCACTCCTTGGGGAACATATGTCTATGTAAGAATGCCTTTTGGTCTCATGAATGCTGGAGCTACCTTCCAAAGAGAATGGATGTTGCTTTTGTCTAGTTACATAAATGACTTCATTGCAGTTTATCAGGATGATGTGACTGTGTTTTCAAGGAGCAGAAAAGATCACTTGCAACACTTGGAAAGAATGTTGATCAGATGTAGAGAATATGGAATTTCTCTCAATCCAAAGAAGTGTCATTTTGGGGTGAAAAAGGCCAAGTTGCTTGGTCATATTGTTTCAAAGGCTGGTGTCATGATTGACCTTGAGAGGGTAGAAGCAATCAACAAGGTTCCAATTCCAAGAACAAAGAAGGGCATCCAATCCTTCTTTGGGAAGATCAATTTCATTAGAAGGTTTGTGTCTAATTTTGCTGAATTGACTCTTCCTATTACATGCATGTTAAATAAGGACCAAAATATCAAATGGGAGGAGGCTGCTATTCAGGATTTTGAAGGAATCAAAGAAGCATTGAAACATGCACCTATCTTGGCAGCTCTGAATTACAAGAAGCCTTTCCAAATCTTCTCCTTTGCTTCTGAAAATACCATTGCATCTATTTTGCTGTAGAAGGATGAAGATGGGGCTGAGAGGCCTATTTCCTTCTTTAGCAAGGCTTTACAAGCTGCTGAGTTAAAATACACAATCATGGAAAAACAAGCATTTGCCTTGGTGAAAGCAACAAAGGTTTTCAGGCCTTATATCTTAAGTTCAAAAGTTGTTTCTTATGTTCCCCACACCATGGTAAAAGACATCTTATCAGAGATGGAGATATCAAGCAAAATATGTAGATGGGTGAACAAACTGCAAGGAGTATGACATGGACGTCCAAACTACAAAGTTGGTGAGAGGTTTGGGTCTTGCTAAGCTTATGGCTGAGAGCAACTTGCAGACTGTGGAAGTGAATGAAGTAGAGGAAGAAAGGGCAGATGTTCTTGAGAAGTTGGTAAGTTCTGAGTGGTACAAGGATGTAATCTTTTACCTCAGACACCTATGCTTCCCTGATCATTTGAATAAAAATCAGAAAAGAGCCCTCAAGATGGCTTCTCAAAAATACATCATCACTGACTTTGGGCTGGCTTGGAAGAACCCTGAAGGTGTCCTCTTGAAATGTATAACTGAAGATGAAGCTCCCAAAATAGTTTTTGATTTCCATGGGGGAGTTTGTGGAGGACACTTTGCTGGAAGGGTTACAACACACAAAATTTTGAGAGCTGGTTATTGGTGGCCTACTCTCTTCAAAGATGCAACCCTGCTGGTTAGAAAATGTGAAAGCTGCCAGCATTTCTCTGGAAGAATGAAAGCTTCAGGCTCCCTTCCTTTGCATCCTGTATCAATTGAAGCTCCTTTCAAACAATGGGGAATAGACTTCATTGGTGAGATTTCAGACCCTTCTAGTGCTGGACATAAGTGGATCCTTGTAGCCACAGATTACTTCACCAAGTGGGTAGAAGCAATCCCCACCAAGAAAGCAACACACCAAGTTGTTATGGACTTCTTGTTGAATCACATCATATGTAGATTTGGTGTGCCAGTAAAGATTGTTGCTGATAATGCCATGTGTTTCAGAGCTAAGCCCTTGATGGCAATGTGTAAGGAGTATGGAACCAATCTGACTTATGCTTCAAACTATAACCCTCAAGGAAATGGACAAGCTGAGTCCAACAATAAGAACTTGTTGAAGATCATTAGGAGAACCTTGGAGTTGAATAAGAGAAAATGGGGTGAACAACTGAAATTTGTAGTTTGGGCTGATAGAATCACTACCAAAAGAGCTACTGGTAAGAGCCCATTTGAGTTGGTGTATGGAACTCAAGCTCTGCTGCCCTTACATCTGCAATTATCTTCATTTCAGTTTGTTCAACAACTTGAAGATCAAGAGGTCAGTCCATATGAAGCAAGGATTAATCAGATTGTTGAGATGGATGAAGAAAGAAGAGCATCCCACCAAAGGCATGTCAGATTTAGAGAGAAGTTGAAGAGGTTGTTTGACAAGAAGGTCACTCCTAGGGCCTTCAATGTTGGAGATCTGGTTTTGTTGTGGGATAGCAGGCATGAAGATAAGGGCAAACATGGTAAATTTGATGCATTGTGGATGGGCCCTTACTCCATTGATATCAGAATTGGTGAAAATACCTTTTTTCTCAAGGACTTAGATGGGGAATTACTTGAACTACCTGTTAATGGTAGGCATCTGAAGCATTTCTTGGATTAATCCCCAAATTTGAGGTATGCACCACTTGTATAGTGTATAGTCTTTGTTTTTTGGCTCTGTTTTTGTTGTTTTTGTCAGTTTGTGGTTTGCCCTGTTCTTGGCAGCCATTTTTTGTCGATTGGGTCTAGTTTTTCTGCCCTGCAATTTCTAACTCCATTGCCCAATGGTTGTTTTTGGCACTTGGTTTGCTTATTTTATTCTTGTGGCACTCACTAGGAGTGCCCATCCTCGAGTAGGAGCCGATGTTGGTGCCATTTTTGAGCTTGCACCATTTTGCCCTAAATTTTTCCTTCATTTTGCATGCTCTGAAACATTTTTCTCTCAAATTGGTGGTCTGCAACTTTTCCCCTCTTGCTTGGATGCTTGAAATGCTCACAAACTTGTTGTTTTTCCCCAATTTGAAAGAAATCTGCATGTGTGCCCTGTTTTGTGCCCTAATTTTTCCAAAATCTACGGGCTCTGCCATTTTTCCTTTTTTCCCAATCGTGGAAGTTTAAAATTGATCGATTTGCACTTGTATGCCATTGAAAATCCAATTCCATGATAAAAATTGCTTTAAAAACATGTTTCAGTTGGTTCAATTTCGAGAAATTTGTCGTCCTTAGCAAAAAAATTGAATTCTAGGGCATCCCTGGCATTTTCTGTGTTTTGATGGTCAGACGGGCATCATTTTCCCATCAATTTCTTCTTCAACATTCATTGGAAATGTGGCTTGTTCTAATTGGATGAGGGACAATGGAAAATTGTTTTAACTTATCACTTTTTGCTTTTTTGGCAAAAGGGTGAATTTGGTCCCATGGCTCCGCTTTACTCTGATTGGTTCTAATGTTGCTGACGTGTCCTCTTTTGATTGGATGGGAAGCGGCGGGTCTTTTTGTGCCTTAAGGCATTTTGGAAAAAGAGTTAAAGTGCAAAGAAAATGCCTAGGGCCTGCAACAAATCACAAGTGGACACGTGTCACATTTGCATCAAAGGTGGGAATGGAGGCTGACAGAAGACTTAGAAATTTTTTGCTTTTTGGCGAAAGGGAGACAAAATTGTGAAAAGGGACCAGGTCCGCTAAGCCAATCAGAGACACGTGTGGACAGGAGGTGGGGAGGCTGTGGGAGGAAATGTTGAAAATTTTTTAGCCTTTGGGAAAAGGGTTAAAATTGAAATGGAGTGTAGAACTTCGGGCAGGTGAATCCTGCTCGGGAGGAAGGAAATTGAAAATTTTCCTTTTTCCCAAAATGTTTTTGAGCCGTAACTATGCCAGTAAAGGCCATAAAATCGTAAGGAGGAAAAACTTGGAAAAATCCTTTTTCCAAAAAAGGTGGAAATGTGTAGCAATTGGTCCACGTGTCAATGGACTAGAATCAGAGGTGCGGGTCCATGGGGATATTTGGAAAATTTTCCTTTTTCCAAAAAAGGTAGAAATGTGTAGAATCGGTCCGCAATTCCAATAGGACCCACATTGGGACACGTGTCAAGCTCATTTTCAAAGGGCGGAGGGGCGGAGAAAAATGTCAAATTTTTACATTTTTCCAAAAGTGTTAAAATGTCAAAAAGTGATCCCAAGCCCATTTCCAATCACATTGTGACACGTGGAGGGCTCATATTAAAGGATAAAGGAAGATCAACGGTAACTGTGCATTTTTTAGTTTGGCCACCATTTGAGCTCCAGGAAGTTTGGAAATGTGATTTTTGCATCAATTTTCATCAAATTTTTGACAAATTCATGTCGTTTGTGCCTGACAAGGACCAATGCAATCAGTTTTGAGGATCAATTTGAAGATCAGAGATGTTTTTGAAATGAATTTTTTCCCTAACCCATCCAAAAACGTGAAATATCAGATCCAAAAGTTGCAGAGTCAAATTTTGGAGGGATAAGGATGAAATAATGAAAGGAAGGGGGTCTGCATGCTTTGAAGATGAAAAATGTGCCTCCACAATGGATAATGATGTGAATTTTGCAATGATTCATCTCTTTTTGAGACAACTGGCAACTTTTTGGACATGTTCTGTTAAACGTCCCTGTCTGCGAATCATGAGGAATTTTTGTAACAAATTTGATCCTTTGGCATATTCTTTTCTTGGGAAAGAAGGCTCAAAGGAGATTGAAAGCTATATATTGCATGAATTTTTCATGCAAAGGGTTGGAAGAGTTTAAAAAATCCTGGAAAACTAAAAATTTCATGGGAAAATCTGGGAAGAAGCCCATTCTCTGAGTGACCACTTGAGAAACTCATGTAACTCTCTCTGTATTAGATTTCAAATCATGTTAAGTTGGTTGCACATGTATAGCCATTAACAAGCTCTGAGATTGTTTTTCAAAACATTCCCCTACTGATAAATCTGATCATTTTTGAGTTATTTTGTGTTGTCTTTGGGAAAAATATGTGAATGCTTACATTTCAGAATGCATTTCAAATTTGTGTTTCTTGTTTCCTATTGCAGTCTTGTGTTTAAAATCTCTCTTGATCATACATGGTCTCATTTCTTGTGATAGTTTAGTGGCATTTGCAATCTCACATTCAGAAGAGCTTTCATCTGATAAAGAGATAAACAAATTTAAAATCACTTTACCTTCCTTGATTTCAGAGATTGTTTGTAAACCTTTGGGTGCACCTTAGGTCATGATTAAATAGTGATTGCTAAATGCTTCATTGGTTCATTCTAACTCAAGATTTTGTGATAGATGATCAAAGATTGTGTGGAAAAGTGTAGATCTGGGCCTCCATTTGATGCACATATCCTGGTTGAAGGGATGATTAACCATTTTGATACTTTCTGCTGTTAAGTTTCTCCATATTTTGTTGAAATCCTCAAAGAGTCTGGCAGACCTTGGTTTGTCTTATCTAAACTCCCACCCAAAAAATCATTCAAAACAACTAATCCTACCCTGTTTTACCCCTGTTTTGACCTGTATACCCACAGAAGATCAAAATCCATTTGCTAAAGTATGCAGAACAGATCAGGATTTCAAAATGTCTTCAGTAACCCTTGCCTTGCATTGAAAGTATCTCCATAATCTGGAAGTGACAACTTGTGAAAGTCAGATTTGGAGTGTTGATCATATTTTCCCAAGGCCCTTTTCATACTATTTACACAAATTGAGGGATATCTTCATCTCCTTCACCATTTGAGGGTTACAAAATAGGTTCTCTTACCTTGGTTGAAAGGCACAACCTAAAACAGTTAGGACAAGATCAAGTCCTATTTGAGTGCTATCCATCTCTCCACAAATCTGAGTGCCAGTTAGATCATATCCCCAGCTACAAAATGACACACACCATGATCCATCTGTCTTCAAGCTTCATGCCATATCTTTAGGGCACGATTCTATACATAAAAAAGTAGAACTACATGGTGATTAAACTAAAATGGAAAATAGAGATCTAATTTATTCTAGTCTAATGCTATGAAAAATAGTAAATAATACCTAAATAAATATAGGAAATGACCTAAGGAACTAAGCAGATGAAAACATGAAACCCTAATATGTAAAGGGTGTTAGAATTACCTTAGCTAATTCATAGAATTATCGGGACCATGTCACAGTGATAACTAAATGGATAGAATGAAGAAATGACAACAAAAGAGCTCTAAAAAATGTAGATATGAGTTGTCTTAGCAGATTGGGGTTCTTGGAAAGGGATGGGGGCACCTAGGGCACCTTGGGGTGAGATCTGGGTGTTCTGGTATGTAGAAATGACCAGGGAACCTCCCCTAAAGTGTCACTAGATGATCATCTACATTTTCTTCTTATCGTGTGAATGTCACTAGACTATGTTGGATATTTCCTTAAATCAGACATGGAGGAAATACCTGCAAAACCCCAGTAAAAGCATCAAAACTCTAAAAAATAAAGATACATATGAAGGGTTCAGACTGTCCTCAGTGACCAAAATGGTGGAATTACTAACTAAGCGTTGCACTACATCTCAGACCCAATATAGTTCTATGTGTGTATGTGAAAATCATTCCTTAGGTGCTCTTGTGCCAATCACACTTTGTGAGTAACAATCAATAAATAGATATAAAAATGTAAGTAAATGGTGGATGGAATATAATAAACACCCCTCCTATGCAGTGTGATGTAGATGAACCAACCTTGTCCCTTGTGATGGATCTAGATGGATATAAATGGAGCTTTAGATGCCTTGGATGGATGCAACCTTAGGTGGAGATACTACTGATTAGTGTTTAAACCCTCATTATGGTCCCATAACTTTATATTTATATGGTTCTCTTGTTCTAATTTTTTAATTAACCCCGAAAAGGCCGACCACTAGAAATATGGAAATCTCAAATGAAAGGAAAGTGCCCAAAATATAAGAGCAAATTATAAAGAGGATCAAGGCACCCAAAGGGGACCATGGTGCTTGGGGTACCCAAGTCTTGGCTAGGCACCCTAGTAAGGAATAGAATAACGTAGAGTGAGAAAAAGAGACTGGACAAGAATGGTCGAAGGGTCAAAAGTGAAGATAGAAATAAAATTAAAAAATCCAAAGAAAATGGGTTAATTAGTAATTTATTCACTCAAAAACCATATAAATAGTAGTATCGGACTGGGACTAAATAATACCCAAAGTACGTGATTTAGTGACTACATTTGCCCCCACTTTATGTTGGTAAGTGGAATTCTTGGTAACATAAAGTAGATAGAGATGTGTACTTGATGTTCATGTAGAAATCATATCAAGAGACTAGACAAAGCGTGGAATGAGAAAACAATGGAGCGTGGAGACTAAATATGAAAAAGTGTGTAAAAAGTGATGAGAGTGAACCTAGGGTAGAAACACGTGTGTAGATGCTAATGTGTGAGATGTAACTATTAACGTGAAATCATAGCACCCCCAAATGAGTTATGGATCTGCTTTTCTAAGGCATGGTCATTTGGTGTGATTTGCATAACATTGGATCATTCCCCAAGCTATGGGACTTGCAAATGGGAATGATCATCGAGAGAAGGCTGGTTCCTCTTCCTAATCCTAGTACTAAACTACTTCTAAGGAAGGAAATGTGGCTATCTACTCCTAATCTAACAATTCCAAGGGACCAAGGAAATAGAGAGAGATCATGAAAATAAATAAATCCCACACTACAGAGGTGATAGCACCGAGAAAAGGGAACTGCTGATCACAAACCCAACTGCCTGAAACAGAGAGAGGTGAGCCATGGAGAGGATGTATAGATGCATTACAGACCAAGGATAAAGTTCACACAGAACACCATTTTAAACCCCTTAAACACAGCTCCCAAAACCTGCAATGAACATCAGAGATATGCACAATATACCTTGTAATGGTGATAGGCGAGAAGAGACAACAAAATGAGCAAAGGATGGACAAAATGTATCACAAAAAATTTTATTGCTCCAGGAGTTCACACAGTACACCATTAACAGGAAAGAGGCAAGAAAATGCCATTACAAAGCCAAGGGAGGAGGCTTAAACTCCACATTCAACCCTGGAGAAGAAAGAGAGAGGGGGCAGGGAAGAAGAATGAACAACAACTAATTAACCTCTCAAAAAGATGCCTCTTTTACAATATATAGAAGAATGGGAGAGAGAAGAAGGAAAGAATCGAATCCTACTCCAACCACTCTGAGATACGCATTGAATCCCATTTTGAAAGCTCAACCACTAAAAATCAAATGCTTTCGATAAAATCTACCCCCAAATCCATCTTTACTACATGGTTCCTTGATTCAACGCCTTGAAAGAAGAGGGAATGACGGAAATAGATCGAATCCGATCTGGTTGTTGAGATAGATGGATCCTGCATTGAAGTCCTGAAGAAGTTTCCTCCATTTTACCTTACCTAACCTCCTCAAAATTAAAGTCTCATACCTCCATGACGTAGATGAGGCCGAGATCTTTCCAACGACATCAGATTTACAATATTTTGAGCCCTAAGTTGAAAGATATACCCCTTCAAAGTTTGTATCAGGTTCATATGAATGGACAGGGAAAACAATTTGACAATGGGTCCCCCTTTTGAGATGGGACACGTGGTAGCCAGATTAGAGAAAAAATCAGGTTTGCGGGTCCGTAATTTACCTTTTTCCCTTTTCATGAAACACAAAACTCAGAAAACTCCTACAACCCCGAAGCTCTGCCTGGACACGTGGCAACCGTCGATTGGCTGGGGGATGTGCTTCCATATTTATCTTTGTGCCTTTTCAAAAAAGGAAAACTTTCACCTTTTCCTCTGATTCCCTACTTTCGTTTGACTCGAGCTCGAATGCTGACTTTGTCCTTTCATATTTTCTCTATGTGCGGGGTTTGTTCTGACCAAATTTACCGAGGGTGAATTTGGGATAACAACAACTACATTTTAGTATGAGGTGTGTGTTTCCACATAATATTTTCATTGTTTTTATTGTTGTTGTTGATTACTTTACTCCCATACAGACAAACCTGCAACAGAGAATATGATCAATTATTCAGATACACATGTTTATATGTTAAAAAACATGAAATGAAAAAGAAAAAGGAACATGTGCACCTAATCCATGATGAGAGAAAGAGTGTAGAAAGGATATCCTATAGATGTTGGTGAAGTGTGAGTTTTTTGGGTTATCTCACGCCACTATGGTTGAAGAAGTGTAGGGAGAAAGCTGTATTATTCTCCAACTTGTAACTGCTTCTTTGAGAATGTGAAGAGATATTTGCACTTCCTATTTTTTTAGGCGATCCGATGCCATTGTGGATAAATAAGTGCAGGGAGGAAAGTATGATGTTCCTCTAGCCTATAACTGCTTCCCTGAGACTGCCAAGGATAACCATGTCCTATAAAATATGTTTTGTATTGGAGTTCTATAGATTGGTCAGAACCCTCTCACTATATAACCCACTATGTCAAGGATGAAAAACTAAAGTGAATTGTACCAGTGTATATCGTTGTGTAGTATGTAAACCCCAAATGATGCCCCCCTCTTTTAGGGTGCATGCAATGCCATGGATAGGAGGATGTGGCCCCAAAAGAGGACCGACCATATAAATTGTACCCTACAGGGGGAAAGGAATGCGCTCGGTAGAAACTAAGGCACATAAAAAAAAGTGGCTAGAAAACAAGTATTAGTATAAACAAACATGCATGTAGAATATAAGTGTAAACTACATAGACAATGTGTAAGCTAAGATGCAAGTAAACACACAAAAATCCAATCATAGACCACGAAAATTAGGTTGCAAACATGGGACATCACTCACAGTGTCACAAGACACTTAAGGTCACAATGGTCAGATGCAAACAAACAAGTGTGCATACCAAACCTAAGGACAAGGTCCACATACATTAGCAAAAAAAATAAGCAAGTACAAACAATAGATAGCTATGGTAGCAACTAATCCTACAAACAAATGTTGCACATGAAGCAATGATTAGAATATTATAAATATAACTAGTATGTCAAAAGTGTGTATAACCAAGTAATGTAAAGTGATAAGTACAAAATGAAACAGTAACACTTGTAGTGTACAAATGTGGATACCCCCAACAACTGTTGTGGGATTGGTAGTAAGTGGGCATCCATGTTGCGTGTAAGAGACTTATATCTGTAATCACAAATAGAGAAGGACGTGAACGCACATGTGTGTATGGTAAAGCTAAATACATACGAAAGATATATCTAGCATGTGTAATAAGGTGGCCATATACAAGTAAATGCAAGTAAGAGTAAAAGAAACCAAAACATGCAAATATGTTGTGGATGGGTTGAATAGAATGCAAAATGGATGATAAGAGTCGCATGCTGCCCCCGAGTGAATTGAGTTGCATGCAGTGATGTTCATTTAGTTTTCCCCCTTAGTAGTCAAGAATGAAACACAAACAAGAGCACACATCATAGGGAAATGGTCGAAGTGTATGTTGTGTTTAACACACTATGATGAATATGTATGTATGTTCATGATATGTGACCTAGAGATTATGTGTGCGTGACCCTATATCCGAAGCATGTATCATGAAAAGATGGTTGAAGGAGTGATGATTTAGCTTAAAGTGTATATCACTAAAATATGAATAGAGGGAGTGGTGATGTAGCCTAAAGTTTATAACACTACAAGATGATGGGATAGGTGACCATTTAGCCTATAACGTATGTCACTAACCTAGGAATGTCGCATGATAAAGGGATGAATACTGACCATGTAAGTATGACAAGGTACATTTGATTTGTAAACCCTCTTCAGTTGAGTATAGACCAAGGAATTAGAGTACGCCATATGGTAGTGAGTGCAATGCATAGAAGATAATGTAGTTTGTGTGATTATATGAGACAACAATGTGACAAGAAAAATGTATAAATATGCAATCTGCAGAATGTAATGCAAGATGTGTAGAGTGTATGCCATGTAGTATATAAGATGAGTAGTATGTAATGTAAGATGCATAGATGATATAGGTGCAATGATTGACTAATAGTAAAATGTGTAGATTATGGAGATGCACAAAGGTTAAAACTTGAATGATGTAGAATAAATGCAAGATGTAGTATGCAAGATGCGAGATGCATAATATGAGATGTAGAACTTGTGATGATACATAATATGTAGTGTTTAATGTGCAGTTTGTGAGGTTCATGTATAGTATACCCTCAACATTCAAGTGTGAACCAAAACACAAGAGTGTGTCATCAGGTAATGGTTGATACTAATGTAGAGATGAATATGCATATGCTAGCAAGATGTTGCGAAGAATGGAGATGTGTTGATGCTAATATGGGATGGATGTGTAAATATTATGCCC